>CAUZXS010001081.1:37500-42500 GCA_963585895.1 Sepioteuthis lessoniana | reverse complement strand
TTGCCGCCAGGACTTGTTCAAGATTGCACGCAGCATTCTTGTGTAATTGCCGTTTAGCTTCTTCTCCAGCTGTTTTGTTAGAGTCCATGTAGTTCACCCATATAGCAGTATCGATGTGACCGCTGCCTGGAAGAAACTGCGTTTCATTTTATCGGTTAGGTCTGATTTCCATATAATCGATAGCCTATTGATAGCTGTCTATGCTTTCGTTAACCTCGTGTCGATGTCCTTTTCGGTTGATTTGACGCTGCTTCCTAGGTAAGTGAATTTGTCTACTAGTTTAAGAGGGGTTCCGTCTAGAGTGGAGATGTCCACCTTTTGATTATAGCACATAAAACACTGTTTTCCAACCAGATCACCATCATTGACTATGCATTTTGGTCAGCTCGGTACAAGGGGCTAAATCCTGCGTTTATAAGAGGCTCACATCCAAAATAATGAATTTTATTTTATTTTGTAGTCCAAACGTCCCAGATAGATATTGATAATGTGACAGTAACGGTTAAACCTTCTAGCCCAAAACCTATAATTTCTACCTTGATAGCAACCGAGAGCGGGACAAAATAGTATTTGTTATGCAAGCAAATGTGCGTCATTGACTTACTGCCATTTTCATTTCCCTAATGAACGTTCATGAAAGCGAAACCCTATATGAGCATAGTTAGGCGGTGGGCAATATAATTCATCAGTAGTCTCAACTTTACGAGTGAGATAACCTACAAATGGACATACGTCTCGACTAGTTTATCATTGCGAAACGAGTCCGTGAAAAATGGACTGCTAAGACAGAATTCTTTGACGAAGTAAATAAGTGAGTCACCTCCACTGGTGCAGATTTGGTACAAGCACTGTATTGCAGGATCTTTCTGATCGCCAAATCAAATACATCAGTAATGGTCAAAACTACGTGGAAAAATATGGCTGAAAGTTCGCTCTATCCAAAAGTGTTATACTATTTTGTTTCCGTAGAGAAACTACTGATATATATATATATATATATATACTTTTTCAAATTTTTCCGTTTTACTTTTTCATAAGAAAATATTTTTCGAATGAAACATTTAACATAGATTATATATGCCCTAAAGATTGTTTATTGAAAACAAAGACAAAAATGAAACTAACTTTGCCACATTATTATATGTAAAGAATACCTTTGTATATTTTCTTTTTTTTAATATTTCATATTTTCCCCCTACACACACACACACACACACACACACATATATATATATATATATATATATATGTATATATTCACACAAGCACATGCACACATACATACGTATATATGTATACACGCCCAGATACAGATACACACACACACGCACGCCCACACACCTATATATATACTCATGCACAAACACATGCACAAACACACAGACACACACACACACACACACACATATATATATATATATATATATATATATATATATATATATATATATATATACACGTCCAGACACACAGACGCTCACATACACATATGTACACACACACACACATATATATATATATATATATACCGTTATATAGAATAAACCTTCGTATGTGTTTACCCAACCCATCCTCTTCGAGCAGGATGCGACCTGAGGTGAATTTTTAAAAGGAGAATAGCTGGCCTAAATTCAGATTTTCCCTTCTCCTAGACCAGTTATTTAAATAAGTCTAAAGAACCCGATCCACTCTTTGCCTATAGCCGGCGGGGGTCATTTAGATTCAAGCCTTTCCCCAACACATTTGCGCGAACTGAAATGCTAACAGCTTGGCCAGGATTTCAACTCGGGTTGCCGATTCCATTTCCCACGACGATAACCGTTACGCTAAGAGGTCCTCCCTATCTATATGCTACAATATTCGATACTGTGCGTTCAAATCCTGTACCAGGCTAATTGAATTTCACATAGCACTAATACCCTTGGGAAAGGTATGAATCCAATTATTCTCCCTCCAGCTATGGATAAATAGTAGGGCAGACTAGGTTCTTCAGCCTTGGTGAAGCAACTAGTCTAGGAGAAGGAAAACTCTGAATTCAAACCTGTTAAACTCCGCTTGAAAAATTGACCATGTGTCATATCCTGCTCGAGCGGAGGGGTCGGTAAATATGGATACAGTACGTGTGGTGGGCTTCTTTTTAATCTAGCACGAGGCAGTTGCACCCAGAGTAGATCACCTTCATTATACAGAAGTCCGATTGTTTCGTTAGGCCATACCCCCGCGTCAAGACAAACACGAAGGCATGTGTTTTGCCCTGAGATTGTTTTTTTATGTTTGCTTGTTTGTTTTCTTTTATACTAACATGTGCCTGCTTCTACGACAAATATAGAAAAATTGAGACGGAAATATTTTAGTTCGGTTTGGTCATATGGCATATCAACCATTGTTGGTTATCTAATCCTATTTACCAACCCCTCCGCTTGGGCAGGATATGACACAAGGTCAATTTTTAAGCGGAGTTTAACAGGTTTGAAGTCAGAGTTTTTCCTTCTCCTAGACAAGTTGCCTCACCAAGGCTGAAGAACCTAGTCTGTCCTACTATTTACCCATAGCTGGAGGGAGAATAATTGGATTCATACCTTTCCCAAGGGTATTAGCGCTATGTGAAATGCAATCATTCTCGTCCAGGATTTGAACTCGAGTCGCCGTGTCCATCTCCTCCGACGATAACCATTACACCATGGTTATCTTATGCCAAATCCAGCCTATTCATATATATTAGATATATATGATTTGTAAACATACGTCAACTAAGTTAAATGTGTCCAAATATTGCTATGCATCGCTAACAGTTCAATTAAACATCAGTCATTTGTTTACATACTGTTAAATGATCATACACTTCTATTTCAAACAATTAAATCTCGCATAAGTCAACAATGTTGATAGTTCCAAGTATTGCTATGTATCACCAACAATTTAATTAAACATCAGTCATTTGTTTACATACCGTTAAATGATCAAACAGTTTTTTTTTCAAACAATTCATTTTAGCATAAGTCATTTTTTGTACTTAGTTTAAATGTCAAACAGTTCTATATGACCAATGAATGGGACCCTAGCAAGTACTACCCATCTGAGGCAGAGCGAACTTGAGGGTAATGGCAATGAAGGGGTACACTGCATTCTCCAAAGTTCCAGCATTATTGGAGCCTCGCCATCAAATTATTTAGTGTCATATCCAGAACACTCATTGCTGGAAGTGGGCTTCTTACCACTCTGCAGAGAAGCAGTCGGTATATTCAACAGCCCCAGCCGACAGGGCTGAGAAAGAGTTAGATTGATTGATTGATTGATTTTAACGGGATGTCAAAACGTGTGGGGTTATTTCATACCAAGACGTTAGGGAATCGCGTTCATTGTACGTTTTTTTTTCTTTTGCATACAGTCCAATAGAATTCAAATAATTCTTAAACAGATCTATTTGGTCCATAGATGGAATCCTAACAGGTACTCCTACTCTGGGTCGCCTCCATTGGTGCAGATTTTGTAGAAGCGCAGTATGCAGGCTCTTGCTGATCGCCAAATAAGATACATCAGTCATGGTCGAGACGATGTGGAAAAATATTGAACGAGTAATGGTAACAAAAGTGTGCTTCACACTCTCCAGATCTCCAGAATAGGAGCCTCACCATCCGATGCAATTTAATGTTATACCCAGGAGACCCCTTTTTGTATGTGTGGGATGGGGTGGCATATTCTTTGTTCTGCCTACAGAGCAAGTGAAACAGTCAGAAATGACGGAAAAATATGAAAGATATGGCAAGAAAGACCAAAAAAGAAAAAGAGGCATTTAGTATTTACATCTTAATTCTGCGATAGCGCCTGGCGAGGACCGAACCTACGGCACTGGTAAAGATATCATAAACTCAGTTGCAACTGCGTTGAGTCGATGATTTATTAGTTAATATACTGTGACTTCTCGCTGTGTAATGGTTGGAAAGCTAGATTAGCAGACCATTGTCAGTAAATTCGGTTCTCACTGGCTGCCCAATATTTCTGTCCTTGTGCCAAAACTAAGCCAGGATTGGTTAACCGATGTATAGTTTTAGCGTTCCTTTTAACACAGTGTATGATTACTTAAAAGAGGAAGAGAAAGATGTGGAGAGAAAGAGGTATATAAAGATATAAAGAGACAAATATGATATGAATCCCCCATAAGATATAAGAGGTGCCCTCGTGGTATAATGGGCAAAGCGCTGGACAGCTGAATCGTTGTAAGTAAGTTAGCGACCATAGTCGAGGGTGACCCGAAGGCTCCCTTTTCGATAGCTACTACACCAAGGTGTAGGGGAGGGCGCTACTTTACCCTTGAACCGTACCTTATAATGCTGAGTGTTAAGCAAGGTAGTATCAAGTTCCATTTTTAAAGTCTTTGGTATGACTCGACCTGGGATTGAACCCAGGTCTCCCGGGCCATTGGCGAACACTCTAACCGCTGGGCCAATGTAAGACGCGCTATTACGTTCACTTTCGGACAAATACCATTGGGAAAGGTATAAAAACCCCTTATCCTTCTAGCTGTGGGTTAAATAGTATCAATACTGTTCAAAGATGCCACCGTGGTGTAATGGTTAAAGCGATGGACTACGGAATTGTAGTAAGCGAGTTCTAACTCCAATCGCAGTTTTACGTTCACTTTCGGACAAATACACTGTTCTTTTAGAAGGACGTCTTTAGTATTAAATAACCCTAGAAGGTTGATATGCTGTTAAAGAAACCAACCAACCCACCAAAAAGATATGGTAAAAAGGAATTCAGTCTGAGACATGACTTTTCAACGAGAATTATATGATCATATGATAGAGAGAGAAAGGGGGAGAGCGTGATAGATGTGGGTAGGCAGATAAACATGAAGAGGTAGGAAAGATAGAATAGAAAAAAGATTGTGAAAAACAAGAGAATCTTAGACGGTCTTTTAAAAAATTAAAAATTATATGATCATATGAGAGACAGACAGACAAACAGACGGAGTGCGAGAGTGTGATAGTGAAGGGTAG
>CAUZXS010001081.1:7500-25000 GCA_963585895.1 Sepioteuthis lessoniana | reverse complement strand
ATCTTTCTCAGGTGCTTTTAATAAAGAAGTGACGACCTCAAATGCCTTCTCTTCCGGAAGAAAAGCATAAAATCACACACACACACACACACACACACACACACACACACACACACACACACACATATATATATATATATATATATATATATATATATATATATATATATATACGCACACATACAAAGATGGGTATAGAATACACTGACTGCTTCTTTGCTAATGGGTAAGAACCCTCCCCCCATCCAACGAGTGTCCTGTATATGCCACTAAACAATCTGATGCTGAGGTTCCAGTAAGGCTGGAGCTTGGGGGAATGCGGAGCACCCTTTCATTGCCTTCGCTCTCAGATCCACTCTGTCCCAGAGTGGTTGCACCTGATAGGGTCCTATCTATAGGTCAAATAGAAGTAAACTGTGTACTTATAACAAACTGAATTGCTTGAAATAGAACTGTTTTGACATTTAACTGTGTGTAAACAAAAATCTGTATTTATACTAAACTGAATTGTTTGAATTTCTATCAAAATGACTTAATTCGGCGTTAACTGAACCAAAAAGGGTTGAAACGCCGCAAAACCAACCAACCAACCAACCAACCAACCAACCAAACAACCAACCAACCAACCAACCACTCAAAACGTGTATAATTTTCAGGCTTCTTTTTGTTTTTTTCCTTAGTTTTGTCGGCTAGGGATTTAGAATACATTGACGGCATCTCAGCAAAGGGGTAAGACCCCACCTCCAATGAGTGTCCTGGATATGACACTAAACTATCGGATCGTGAGGCCCTAGTAATGCTGGAGATTTGAGGAATGCGGAGTACCCCTTCATTGCCATCACTCCTAGGTTCACTCTGGCCAGGAGTGATAACACCTGATAGGGTCCTACCCTATGGGTCAAATAGAACTATTTGATATTTAAACTGAGTGTAAATAAATGACTTATGCTAAATTGAATTCTGAGAAATAGAACTATTTTTTACATTTAACTGTGTGTAAACAAATGACTGATGTTTAATTAAACTGTTTTGATACATTGCAATTCTTGGAAGCTCTTCCCCGTGTACAAACAAATTATTGAAATTGAATAAAAAGTGTCAGATAGCAAGAATTGAAATCATTTAACTGTGTTGAAACAATAGCAATACTAGTGTGTAATAAATTAGTTCTAACTAATTTAAAAATGGAATCGCTTCTAAACTATTCATTTATATATATCATATACAAATATCCATTTAAATGTGTACAAACGAATTAAATTGTCACTGTTACATAGCAATACTTGAAACCATTTAACTCTGTGCAAACAAATGAGCTCTGGTTCGTTGAAAAATATGTTTGTTTTCGAATCATATATTTGATGTATATGTATAAAGACGATTTGGCATTAAATGACCTACAAGAGTTTATATGCCATAAAATTCAACCAAACCAAATCTTATATATCAAATATATCTGTATAAAGAGGAATTGGCATTTAAAAAAACCTATAATGGATGATATGCCATAAAATCCAACCAAACAAAATCTTATATATCTAATATATATATATATATATATATATATATATATATATATAAAGAGGATTTGGCATTGAATAACCTATAAAAGTTGATATGTCATAAAACCTAACCAACAAATCTCTTTCTCTCTCTCTCTCTCTCTCTCTCTCTCTCTCTCTCTCTCTCTCTCTCCCTCTCTCTATCTCTCTCTCTCTCTTTCTTTCAGTCACTTTCTATACTTCGAATTTAGAATTCATCGATTCATTTCTTCATTGATCGATTTTAAGGGCATGTCAGTCTGTCACGGGTTATTTTATGCATACAGTATAGGGCACTGCGTTCATCGTACTTTTATATTAACATTCTTGGTGTAGTTTCTAAAGATTTTTCTTTCTTTTCTTTTTTTTTTTTTTTTTTTTTTTTTGACTCTCACTTATGTGATATCATTCAAAGCGTAATGTAAGGAGGCGCTCATGGTGCAACGGTGATCGTCATCAGAAGTGAACTCGAGTTCAAATTCGGTACAAAGCTGCTTACATGTCACATAGCGCAAATACTCCTGGGATTTATATGAATCCAACAATTATCTATCCAGTAATGGATGAATTATAGTGTAGACTGGGATCTTTCACCTTGATATGACAACCAATGTAGGAGAAGGAAAACCGAATTCAAACTAGATTTGCCCTAGACACGCTACATCAGGATCACCTCTCCGATTAAACCAGGTTGATATTCAGTCCATATGTCAAGTATTCCTATCTAATATAAATCATTTGCACATATGGTTACTTAGTTATTTAGTTTCATGGCATGTCAACCCTTGTGGGTTATTCAATGCCAAAAATTGGCAATATATATATATATATATATATATATATATGTGTGTGTGTGTGTGTGTGTGTGTGTGTGTCAGTCATATACATTAGGTGTCCAAAGACTACGGGTGTGGATTATTCGTATATTGAATATATGAGGGATGAGGCGAAGATAATATTCTTCGTCGAAATAAATCTATCGTGGCAATTTAAACGTGGTTGAATTTACTTCCGGTTATATCATAACCATATATATATATATATATATATGTGTGTGTGTGTGTGTGTGTGTGTGTGTGTGTATATTTTTTTGTTTGCGAATTGTTAACATAGTTAACATTTTTTTTAAACAAGCCAAGGCTCCCTTATGAGCACCCAGTTAAATTTTTCAAGTCTTGCTATTAAACATTAGTAATTCAATACATCAAGTATTCCAACTTAATTTAATATAAATCATTTGTTTGCACATAGTTAAATGGTTTTCAAGTATGGCTGTTTATGAAGTCTTCCTGATACCAACAACTTGCACACATCTGTATAGTCTCAAATGAGTAATAAATCCTTGTAGAAGTTTGGACAGTTCTATTTGACCCACAGCTGGGACCCTACCAGATACAGGTCAGAGTGGACTTGGGAGTAATGGTAATGAAGGGGTACTCTACATTCCCCAACTCTTAGAATGGAGCTTCATTATCAGATGCAGTTTAACGTCATACCCAGAAATCTAAATAATTTCAAGTATTGCAAGCACTAATAATCTTATTCAATATTAATCATTTCCTTGCACACAGTTAGATGGTTTCAAGTATTATTAGCACGATTAATTCTATTTAATATTAATCATTTCCTTGCACACATTTGAATAGTTTCAAGTATTGCAAGCACTAATAATTCTATTTAATATTTATCATTTTCTTGCACACATTTAAACAGTTTCAAGTATTACTAGCACTAATAATTCTATTTAATATTTATCTATTCCTTGCACACAGTCAAATAGTTTCAAGTATTGCTGGCACTAATAATTCTATTTAATATTAATCATTCCCTTGTACACATTTAAATGGTTTCAAGTATTGCTATATTGACCTTCAAGCAGTGTTTTCTGGCACCTTTAAAATAAAAATGGGGTTTTCTACTTGTTTGCTCCAAGAACAATTTGAGGAATACGGTCGGAACAATCATGTAGGTGCCACAGTTTGACATGACCAGCCGACTGATCAGATCAAGCCTCTCAAATCGCCCGTCTTGACCAGTAAGGGCCACTTAGCAATTTAGTTGCTGGGTCAAAAACCGCTCAACCACAAGGATCCCTTTTTCAAGCATTACAACTCACCACCCGCAGCCAACTGATAGTCTCCTTGATGGTTAGGACTCTTACTCCACTGCAGAGGTGTAGTCGTCGTATTCTTCAGACCTAGGTGTCAGGGCAGAATTTGCATTCAATTGTATGGTTTTGAGTATTCCTATCTAATACTAATAACACTGGTTTACAAAAATAAATTTTTGGTCTGAGGCAAGAATGGGGATAGGTGTTTTTTGTTAATTTGGGTGTGCTGAATTCAAATTTATAAATAGTTTTGCTCTATCACCTCTAGTTTTCTGGCATTTTAGTATAAACAGAGAATATATGTGCATATTTCAAGAGTTGCAGCAGCTTATAACAGATAAAACAGGATAGATAAAGAACACTGATTGAATCAATATACTTGGATGACACAATTACACAATTCCTAGTACCACTGACTGAAAAGTGTGTTTTCTTAGAAGATCTGGTGTATTTTGCCTCCGGGATGTCACGCAAGAGCATCCAGCAGAAGTCTCCCATCATGCCGAGGTTCCATTTGCCTTGATAGTTGCTCTCCATCTTCGTAATGTCTTGGTGGAATCTTTCTCCAGGCTCATCACTCACTGCTCCAAGGTTTGGCGGGAAGAAGTTGAGGTGGGAATGGAGAAAATGAATCTTGAGTGACATTCGGTACCCCATATCCTCGTAAGACTTTAGCAACTTCTCAATACAGGCTTGGTAATCTGGTACGCGTGTGTTACCAAGGAAGCCACTACAGACTGACTTGAATGCTTCCCATGCTCTCAGTTCCTTTAAGTTAAGAAGCTCCTCAAAATCAGTATCCTTCAGCACTTCTCGGATCTGAGGTCCGACAAAGATACTCTCTTTGAGCTTAGCAGCACTAAGACCTGGGAACACAGTAGACAATTGTTGGAAGGCGGCACCATTTTTGTGCAACGCCTTCACGAAATTCTTCATCAAACCAAGCTTGATGTGAAGAGGAGGAAGAAGCACCTTATTCATGTCCACCAGAGGATTCTCCTTGAGGCTGTGTTCGCCAGGAACAAAAGTGCTTCTAGACCCCCAGCCTTTCTGCTTGTAATGCTGGGATACAGCTCGACTATCCCAGAGACAGAGAAAACAACAGTACTTTGTGAAGCCCGCTTGCATACCTATAAGAAGACCAATGACCTTATTTGTTCCGATTCCTGAAACTGGTGATTCTTACATCTTCCTGGACTAGGTTCCACTGTTTAAGCCGAGAAGCCAAGAGCTCAGACTGCTGTTTTGATAGATACAAATCACGAGCAAGATCATTCAGGTCTTCTTGCGTGATCCAGTGTGACTAATTGCCACGTGTTCCTGAATATGTAGTCTCAATATCTTCCAAAGATATTGACTCGGCAGAATCCTCCCTTGAAGGCATTTCTTCATCTGATGAGGAAAGAAGATCCTTATTTACTGGAGGTGTGGGTATAGGAAGATCCTCTGAATGGGGAACGGGTCTCATAGCAGATCGAAGGTTGGGATATTTGATCTTTTTCCTAGAAGATGCATTGAAACAAGTTATATTAGTTAAACAAAAATAACAATCATCTGCGTGGTTTCGCGGCTCTCTCCAAACCATCGGGACTGCAAAGTTGAAAGCCGCTTTCCTGCCATTAAACCATACAGTTAGTCCATTGTAGCAGGGTTTACAACAGATGTGTGGAGCCCAAGACCTGTCCTGATCACCAATTTTACAGTCAAAATAGTGAAATTAGGCGTTCTGAGGAGGGAAGTGATGGTTCGACGCTGTGCAACTGTTGTGAAGTCCCCACACACGTAGCAGAAAGAATTAGCCTTGTTAAGGCATCCTCGACATTTTGACGTGCTTGAAGCCATAGGAGAATCTGAAAATTTAACAAATTGAAACTAAATGTGCATTTGAAAATGTAATACTAATATTTAGTAACCCAAAAGATGTGTAATACGATAGTTGAGGGACACCAACCTCCTGCGCCGCCTGCAAGACAACCTCTTCCAATGACTGCCAGAGTGTGGATTGAGACCTGCTGCCTTAACTGTCAAAATTCGTCTTGATATACTACTAATATATATACATACATATATATATATATATATATATATATATATATATATATATATATATATATATAATGTAATGCTATCACTTACATTTAGTGCATAATAACTAAAAAATAAGCCATAAGTCTCACAATATTAGAATTAACCCTGAATTCATATATGCCTTTATGTACCGTATATGCACAAAATGCACACTATGCATATCTAAAAACTAGAGGTGATGAGTAAAAACGGATTTCAAATTTGAATTCAGCACCCTCAAATTAAGTAAAAACGGGTATTTTTGTGCTTGCCTCAATTTCTTTGTAAACCAGTGTAATCATCAGGTTACAAGTGATTATTTCTATTTAATATATATCATCGTAATATAACATCGTCGTATTCTTCAAACCCAGGGGACTGGGCAGAATTTGCATTCAATTGTATGGTTTTAATATTCCTATCTTATACTAATAATCATCAGGTTACAAGTAATTATTTCTATTTAATAATAGTAATTTATTTGCATACAGTTATATGGTTTTAAGTGATAAATTATAATAATCCTTATTAAACAATTTTTGCTTACAGTAACTATTGTTAAACAATTTGCTGTTTTATGTCATCAAGTATTTCCGTTAAATACGAATGATTTTTTTTTAAACAGATCTATTTGACCCATTGACGGGACCCTAACAGATGTTACCACTGTGGATCAAAGTGGACCTGGGAGTAATAGCAATAAAGAGGTACTCCACACACTCAAGATATCCAGAACTCCGCTGAAGGTGCTCTGGTTAGTATGTTGGATGGCGACATCATAGGAAGCGAGTTCGAACTCCAGTCAGGCGATGACGTTCACTTTCGGATTAGTATCCTTGTAGAAGAAAAGAAGGGTGTGATTTAACTTGTAGCTTAAGGGATAAGGGAGTTCATGTCTTTCCGAAGGGAATTAGTCCAAAAGTAAACTTAATAGCGCACCTGGAGTTCGAATATAGGTGCTACAAGGTTGCAGGCCAACATATTATCCACTACGCCACCTGTACTCTCTCTTTCCCAAAACTAACTCTTCATGTCATTTATAGGTAAAATAGATAACTGAAAATAAAAGAACTATATAACTTAAACCTTGGATTTCCCGATGATTTCTGGAAATAATGGGTTGGAAAAAGTCAAGAACCAAGGATCTAGACGTGATTTATCTGGCATCCTACCGTGTCAGAATATGGCAGAAGGCCGTTTTATGGTGGGGCCCGGCCACAAATTAAGACACATACGCAGCAGGTGAAAAAATACTTGACCCCGTCAGCATTCCCCTAATTGGGTGCCTCACGCACCAAGCAATAAACTTTGTCCTGTAAGCTGACAAAAACCTCGGTGAACAGCCCTTAGGTCAAGTGTCAAGGACAAGTAACAACCACCTAGCATGAATGCCAGCTGGCCGGCCCGAAAACAATATGCTTATAATAACATTACTAAATTAGCAAACAGCCAAAGAGAAGGAAAATCCCTGAATTTAAACCCCAGTTTCTGAAATACTGAGTTAGAGATCCGGTAACCCAGGTTATAGGATTTTTCCAACTCCCCACGAAGTTAAAATTAACATTATATCCTTTTATAGTGGGGAGCCACGCACAAATTTAGTCTCATGCTTGTTCAATACAAAAAAATTCTTGATTCCTTCGACATTTCCCTTCAGGGAACATCATAGTCGCCAACCAATAAACTCAGTCAAGATCACTTTTCGACTTTTCGTGTACCCTGGGGCGAAGGGCACCTTGGACCAGGCGACTTGTTTTATATTGCCAGGCGTTTGCGCTAGGTGAGCCCACGAAAACCCAGGGGGTAAAGATCCTGAGGGCCCAGGTTTTACCCAAACTCAAAAAGTGGAAGCCCTGGTAAGAAAAATTATCTGAAAACTATCTTTTATGAATAGGCTGTCTGATTTGTGTTTACACTGAATTCTTCATGATGGAAAGCAAAAATTGTATTAAACGATATCTATAACTACTGAAGTCACCCTCACTTCAATCGTTGTGCATACGAAGGTCCCTCTGAAGTGACCTCATTATGTAATGAACGACGATTTTAATCTAATTTTTCAGCTAAAATAACAAAGGTTTCGCTCATTACACCAGATATGTTTTGGAAACATCAACGCTTACCTTGTTCTTTGGCCGAAACTTGCAGTAACTTCGATCCAAAATCTCCCCACATAGCTTATACCAAAACAAAGATACTAAAGTTTTTACTTAACGTTATTGACTCTTTATAAAACCTGTGCATATAATGTATGAATATTATAAATAGTAAACAAAGTTAAGTAAAACTTAATAATCTAACCAAAAAGCATTTGTTTTGCCATAATTAGTGGTAGGTTTTTTGTTTGAAATATTCCTGTAAACTAGGCTACATCAAGGACTAGACTGCATTGTTAATATACAGTTTTGCATTGATTTTGATGTTTTGCAATAGTTTTGAAAGTATGAATAAATGTTTGAGGGTTGGTTTCTTTGGGTTTTATGGTATATCAACTCTTGTAGGTTATTTAATGCTAAATCCTGTTCACACACGCGCACACGCACACACATATATATTCGACAATGGTCTGGGAGACCTGGGTTCAATTCCAGGTTGAGTCATACCAAAGACTCAAAAAATGATACTTGATACCACCTTCCTTAACACTCAGTATTCTAAGGTAAGGTAGCACTAATAATTCGATTTAATATTCATCATTTCCTTGCACACAGCACAATAAAATGAGGATGAAGGGTAAAGTGGAGGAATCTTGGGAATTGAGTAGCGCCCTCCCCTACACCTTCGTGTTGTAGCTATTGCAAAGGGAGCCTTCGGGTCACCCTCGACTAGGGTCGCCAACTTTATTTAATATATCATTTGTAAACGCATAGTTTACTGATGATATTTTAAACGAGCCAGAGCTCATTTATTTACACACAGTTAAATGCTTCCAAGAATTGTTTTATAATACCATTCATTCAATTTAGGCACCAAATTATAGGCTTTCAAGTATACATTAATAATGCTTTTCAACATTACTCATTCGTTGGCACACAGGTGAACACTTCCAATTATTGCTACGTAACACAGTTCTATCAAAACATCAGTCGTTTATTTGCTTACAGTCAAATGGTCAAACGATTCTATCTGACCCGTAGATGGGATCCTAACTGGTACTATCACTTCTGGTTTGAGTGAACCCGGGAGTAATGGTAATGAAGGGATACTCCACATTCCCCAAAGCTCCAGGATTTGAGCCTCACCATCAAATTGTTTAGTGTCATATCCCGACACTAAACGGTTGAATGCTATCTCTTTATGCCATTGGATATGGAAGAAATACTTTTGTAGGCTAACATAGCCAAAAGTTAGAGGTCGTTCATTACGCGTTATATAATATAAATATAGGTTTTCGCGGTAAAAATTTAGGTTTAGTTTGGTTTGATTTTATGGCATATCAACCACTGAAGGTCATTTAATGCCAAATCCTTTTTATACATCGAATATTGAATATATAATTTTAAAATACGTTTTGAAGCTAACATTTTGAAACAATCCTGTGCTTGAATTTTTTGCACACAGTTAAATAAAAAAGTAAAGTTGGCGACTGTAGTCGAGGGCGACCAGAAGGCTTCTTTTTCAATAGCTACGACACCGAGGTGGAAGGGAGGGCGCTAGTTCTTTCCCTTGATTGCTCCATTTTACCCTTGATGCGTACCTTTCATTGCTGAGTGTTGAGCAAGGAGGTATCAAGTACCATTTTTAAAGTCTTTGGTATGACGCGACCTGCGATTGAACCCAGGTCCCCCGGACCATTGGCGAACACTCTACCCACTAGACCAATGAGCCGGTTGTTAAAGAGCTTCATTTAATTTCAAGCAATTCAATTTAGCATAATTACCTAGTTTTTGTTGACACAGTTATTTATTAGAATACTGTTTTTTTTGTGTACACATAGTTGAATAAAAAAAAATTCTATTTCAAACAATTAAGCATAAGTACAGTGCATTGTGGGAAGAGTGTTCGCCAATGACTTTAAAAATGGTCCTTGATACCTACTTATTTAACACTGAGCTTAATAAGGTATGTATCAAGGGGAAAGGGGAACAATTATGGGAAAAGAGTCGCGCCCTCCGCTATACTTTGGTGTAGTAGCAATTGAAAAGGGAGCTTTCTGGTCGCCCTCGACTACGGTCGCCAACTTTACTTTTTTACTTACAGTTTAAATGTCAAAAGTTCAATTTCAAGCAATTCAGTTTATCATGTCAACAAAGTTAAACGGTTCCAAGTATTGCTATGTATCACTAATGATTCAGTCATTTGTTTACAAACAGTTAAATGTAAAAACAGTTCCGTTTCAAAGAATTCAGTTTAGGATAAGTATAAATTTCAAATGTCAAACAGTTCTATTTGACCCATAAATAGGTGCTACCATTTCTGGCCAGAGTGGTCCCTGGAGCGATAACAGTGAAGGAGGACTCTGCATTCCCCAAAGCTCCACCCTTACTGAAGCCTCATCATCAGATTGTTTAGTGTCATATCTCGGACACTCGTTTTGGGGTGGGTGGGTGGGGTGAGTCTTATCCCTCTCCAGAAATGCAGTCCACGTATTCTGCAGCCCCAGTCGACTGGGCCATAAAATTTAGGGGTTGTTCATTATTCGAGTATATATTATAGGTGCATCTCAGTTATTTTCATGGAAACTACAAGATCTCTCAAAAAAGGAAATGGATCTATTTACTCCAACTACCGCTTCCGGTCTTTGGACCAGGAGTCGGTACTTTCGGTTTGCGGATTGGATTCAGTCCAGCTACATAGCATTCGTACCGAGTGGCGAACAATGATAAACAGATTCACATTGTACTAGACCTTCGAGTCTAGTGAATCAGTAACCAGCAAGGTCACCTGGTATGCCTGCTGGGTGATCTAGCAAGATGTTCTATCAGTGTATTCTACAGCCCCAGTTCAGAAGAGGGTGTAGCCATCCCGTTTAACGATAAACTATTAAGAGAAGCTGGATAGATATGAAGACCTTGCTTATGAACTGAAAAAGAAATAATTAAGAAATATAATTGGGAGCGTGCTTATCCTTATCTAACTGGTCAGTTCGGGAGACTTTTGCCAAAATATTTCAAGAACCGTGAGCAAGGTAGAAAACATGATGTCAGGTGGGCTAGTTAGTATGGACTTACGATTTTGACGGCCTCTAGAATTGCTAAACGGAGAGAAAGTCTTGATTGGGTAAAGAGAGTCCAGGAGGTGGTGGCTCAATACTTCCCATCTGGCATGGGCTTATTATCAGCTTTGTAGGGATTAAGTGAGGGTCCAAAGAACTGAAATGAACTAGACAAACGATTCTCAGGGCAGGGACAAGCAAAAATATCTAGTGGAGGAGGGGAAGTCAATGGGAGTGTTAAAACATCACAAACTGAAGTAGAAAAGATTCTACTTCTATTTCCATTAATTTATTTGGTGCTAAACGGGATTTTTAGTAATCACGCTCCGGGGAAAAATGACGGCAGGACAATAAACTTAGTGCAGGATTGGATCAAATAAAAAAACCTCAGTATATAATAAATAAATAAATAAACGAAGACAGTGTCATAAACAAACAAGCAAGATCTGACTTTATGAAAATAAGTGTCTCGTTGGAATATGGTTTCGGAAGGTTTCTGTTAGAAGTCTGCGAAGTCTAAGAACCCCAAGTTCAAACCATCTCGTGTTAACTAGCTGTTTGGTCTGGGTCTCTATTGAACACTTTATCACAGAGAAATGACACACTGTTTGTTTGTCTGTCTGTCTCCCTCTCTCTTTCACTCTCTCTATCTCTCTCAATATATATATATATATATATATATATATAAGGATTTAAACCATCTTCTGCTAACTAGCTGTCTCGTCTAGATGTGTATTGAACTCTCTATGACAGCGAGTCGAAATTATCTCCTTCTCTCTTTCCCTCTCTCTCTCTCTCTCTCTATATATATATATATAAAGAGAGAGAGAGAGAGAGAGAGAGTGAGAGACGGAGAGAATTTCGACACGTGATATATATATATATATATATAGTAATTTACAAAGCTCTTTGCTTCGATGTGGCACAAGGCAGAATGAATGGGGCGCCCAATGAGACTCGAACTCACCATTTCACCCCCAGCGGTGATCTATCTATCTCCATATGCACCAACTTAGGAACCTGGCTCACTATCTACCCTTTTCTCTATCTATGTATCTCTTTCCATGTATGTATGTATCTATCTATCTATCTATCCCGACTCCAGAAAGAGTATTATTATTATATTATACAAAATGACAAATGTAAATGATAAAATTTTGCCAGAAAAAGTGTTCAATCCAGAAAATACCTAATTATGCCCACAAGAAGTCTGTTACCTTAAATTTTCATGTTGTGTTATTTATTTAAATGATAAATATACCATCAACACCACCAAGTACATACATGGTGAATTCAATAAGTTTCCAGACTTTTTTTGTACAGGCATTTAAAAATGTCGTAGTCTTGAAAATTCAGTATGTTATTGCTATTCATCTTATGAGATGACTGACTAATTTTTATGATTTCAGCTTCAAATAAACAGCTACAGCAGCAATTGGAATACACCCTACTAAAACCTGATTGTCAAAGCTGGTGAATTTCAAAAATGCAATCTGGACGTGACGACACTTTAGAAGAACGATATGCAATAAAATTCTGTTTTAAACTTGGAAAAAATGATGCCACAAAAAGTATGGAATGCTTCAGACTGCTTTTCGACCATCTTGCATGAATCGAGCATCAGTTTTTAAGTGGCATAAGAGATTCAAGGAAGGCAGGGTGTCGGTGAGGGATGATGAGAGGTGTGGGAGAGTAAGGAAGTCAACACACCAGAGTTGATTGGCCAAAGGGTTAGGGTTAGGGTTACTATGTTGAAGTTTTAAGGGAGTTTAGGAAGAGATTCTTAGGGAAGAAGCCAGCACTCTTCAAATCGGGTTAGTGACATTTCCACCAGGACAATGCACCAGTCCACAACTCCATCCTAGTCACAGACTATTTGAGCAAGATGGGCATCAAGACAGTTCCTCACCCTCCCTATAGTGTAGACCTTGCTCCCTGTGACTTTTGCTTATTCCCTAAGCTCAGAGGCTGTCGTTATGAGACAATTGAGGAGATGAAAGAGGCTGTGACGAAGAGGACTTCCATGGGGCGTTCCAGAAGTTGTTGGAACGGTACAACAAGTGGATTGCAGCCGGAGGAGATTACTTCGAAGGGGACGAGAGCATCATGTGTGTACTATCAATGAAAGTGCCATACGAAAAAATTATAGAAACTTATTTAATGATCCTCGTATATCATTCGTCCGTTTACCTTTTTCACACACACACACACACACACATGTATATATTGTCTCTTAGTCAAACGAAAATTTGAATACACAGTCAGGTCACTCCTCTATTTCGACAGTTCTATATATATATATATATATATATATATTTAATCCTAAAAATATATAATAATCCTATTTTTTTTATATTTAAAAAAATTTTTTTTTTAATTTTTTCTTTTTTTTTCTTTTAATCCTAAATATATATAATAATCCTATATATATAATAATCCTGTATATATAATGATTATATATATATATATATATATATAATCCCTCTCTGACTGGATATTACTGATATAATCCTATATATATATATATATATATAAACTTGAGAGGAGCTGTTTGCATTTTCCAAAGCAGTAACAGACTTGGGAAAAACAGGAATCCAGCAATTCTCTTTTCAACTTTTGATAAATAGGGTAGACAGAGACCTTTAATTTTGCTTTGCAACCCATCTGAGAGAAGAAAAACTTTGATTTCAAACCAATCGTAAAGCTCGAGAGGGATAGGCTCCAGCCAGCTCTTTTCACCCCATGACATATTTACATGAATAGTGCCCCTACGACCTAGTATGGTTACGGGACTAGTTAAGAGGAAGAAATTCCGAGCACATAATAATTTTAGCGAATCAGAGATGGACATAGACCGAAACTTCAAGAACCAAGGCTCTAGAAATTAACATTACCAGAACGACAACCAGACTTAGAGAAGGAAAAATCCGACTTTTAAAGCAGCTATCCTTCTCTAAGATCGTCTTTGTCTTTCATCCTGCTGACAGTTAAAAAGAATCAGCGACCCGAATTCAAACTCTGAACGATACTTCACTTTACCTGGAGAATTCTTCTGTTCTCCTTAATTATGGGTAAATTTTTAGTTTCTTCTTTAGTTTTGGTTAGGAGAAGGAAAATTCTTAATTCAAACCAGCTTAACTCCGATTATAGATTGTCTCACAACATGCTCGTGGTTAAGTAAGTTCTAGCATGCCATCAATTTTAGCTTATAAGAGATTGACACAGAAAGAAAAGCCCAAGAACCAACGATCGAGACAATAACATAATCAAAACAGCTACTAAGAGAAAGAAACCTCTGAATTCAAACCACTTTTACTACGCATACAAATTGGCATTGTCTCACATACTGGTGGAGGCTATAGGCAAATTTATTCATTTTCCTTATCGATACAAATAGAAGAAAAAAAAAACAAACTCGCTGCTTAGCCCCGTCCTAAAGGTCACAGGTCAAAATTTACCAAATTTGCTTCATAGTCTTTAATTTTTCTGTTATTACCAAAAATATATAATTGCCGTAAAAAAAATTACAACAATTTAGCAGGGGGGTTCGGAGGTCAACTCACCATCAAATCAAAAAAACCTCAATAAGAAAAACCGTTTCCTAAGAATACCGGGTTCAAAAGACGCTAACATCCAAACAGAATTGTCTATAGGTTTGGAAAGGGTTTTAAAGTTCAAAGAATTATTCAGACATCTGAATCCCACCTCCAATTTTGTTGAATGACGATATTTCGACTACCTCGTTCTTCGGTATTTTTAAGGTGTAATGATCATTCCTTTAAAGAAAGAAAATCTTTAAATTTGCGAAGCTTTGCTTAGTCTGGTACACAAGTCCCAGTTTGTTTATAGAACCCATCTAAATACCGTGCAGGAGCGTAGTTGCTTAATTTTGGGGATTTGGTACGAATCGGTGGTCAGGAAAGTCTGGTTTTTAATTGAAACAAAAATGGTGACAAGGAATTGCATTTTGAATTTTTCACGGAACTACATTTTTTCCCTTGTTTTGTTGGATAGTGAAATGATAAAATGACTTGAATTCCGTGCTGGACCGATAAATAATTTTTGGCATCTTCATGTTTACTGCTTCAATGATTTTTCTCATTTTTCCGGCTGTATTTGTATTCCCTGCATAATATCAAGACTTCATCCGTGAGAGTGTATTATCTCTCTCTCTCTCTCTAAATGTGGTCCACCATATCTGACATTCAGATTCGCCTTTCATTATAGTTCCATTGCGCTGCTTGAGTCAGACTTTGAGGGAGGCGATTCGTGGTACCCGAAGAAGACCGGAGAATGCATCAGTTGAAACGTCGTGTGGACATCAAAAACACAGAATTAGAGTTTGTCCTTGTTTTTTTTTTTTTTTCTATTCTATTTTTTTTTTCAACCAGAATGTACTGTGTCGCTCACAATATATATATATATATATATATTTGGGGTGGAATATGAAAAAACAAGGTATTCCCCGGATGTTTTTATCAATTGTTAAACAATTGGCTAACGTTCAGAATTTCGGTTTTTAATTAAAACCATCACAAGTGCGTTTAACATGTGATCTTGTATGTTTTATATTATATCTAATTTTAATTTTTTAAATGAAGCAAAAAAAGAGATAGCGTTTAACATTTTGTTTCCTTTTGTGGTATTCTATTTCAAAACTGTGTGACGTAGTGTTCTAAATCTATTTTTAATTACGTATTTTCTTAATCATCATCATCATCATCATATCGCGCTGGTAGCACGGATATCCCTGACCCTCTCTCGCCACTCCTCCCTATCGTTCATCGCCCTAGGTAGGTCTTCAGGACAACATCCTGTATCCTCACATAGCTGCTGAATGTACGTTCGAGCTGGTCGTCCTGCTTTTGCGCGGCCATGTGTGGGGATCCATAAGAGTACATCTCTTATGAGTTCATCTCTGCTTCTCCAATATATATATATATATATTCTACCTGCTTCTATTTCTTTTCTTTTTCTTCGCTTCTTTTATATTTTCTCTTACTTTATGATGTAGGAGTTGTTTTAGAAAAGACTATGAAAAGATGTGTGTCATATACTTCCCCAAGGCAAGATAATGGAATCGTCTATTGGCTATTCATCGGATAGTCAACCCTCGGACGAGAGATGAGAGTGGCACTCAGTAAGACTATGTCTGTCTGTCTGACAGGCAGTACGACGAGACACGCTTTGACCGGCTGTGTGACAGTCTACGATTCTGGTCGGGTGTGTTTTGTCGTTCGGTCAACGCCCCCAGGCATTGGTGCCGGGGAAGCCTAGCACTCACGTGAAAAATTCTTGTATCAAAGTCGGTTACATTTTCAACCTTTTATCTCGTAGGAGTCGGATCAGTAAGTCCGTAGCCTGAGGCGTCGTTATTAGCTAAACATTGATTTCGAATTTTCTCGCTGGAGTTTGAGTGACAACAAGTCTCTTCAAGTCTAACGGACTCTGCCCAGTATTCTGGCCAACCTTAGTAATGCTGTTATTTGTATGGTTTTTCCACTCGTCCTTTTATTTCTAAGTCCTCCACTCCCTATACCAATCCTTCGGTGACTGTACCATGTGCTCCAAATACAATTGGCATCGCCGTCACTCTCATAGTCCACTGTTTTATTCAGTTATTTTGCAGGGTCTAGGTACTTATAATTATTTTTTTACTCCTTGAGAGTTTTTCACATCAGTTTTAGCAGATAGTTTTTCACTGGAGTTTGCGTGACTGCAAGTCACCTCAAGTCTCCAGGACTCTTCTCAGTATTCTGGCCGTTCTCAATAATGTTGTAGTTTGGATGGTCTTTATTTGTCCTCCAACCTCCAAGTTCTCGAGTCACTGTAATAAACTTTTAGTTACTGTACCAAAAGCACCAATCAAGATTAGTATAATTGTCACCTTCATGTTCCATAGTTTTTTAATTCCCAACTAAGGTCGAGGTACTTATCCTTCTTTTCACTTTCCTTCAGTTTTATTCTGTGGTGAACTGGGACAGCAGAGACCACAATTTTGCAAGTTCTCTTTATTATTATTATTTTTATTACATTTTCTTCCATTTTAAATACTATTATTACACAATTAAACCGGCTCATTGGCCTAGTGGGTAGAGTGTTTGCCAATCGTCTGGAAGACCTGGGTTCAATCCCAGGTCGCGTCATATCAAAGACTTTAAAAATGGTACTTAATACACCTTGCTTAACACTCAGCAATAAAAGGTACGTATCAAGGGTAAAGTGGAGCAATCCATTGAAAACGGAGCCTTCTGGTCGTCCTCGACTACGGTCGCCGGCTTTACTTTATTGCACAATACACACGCCAGCATATATATATATATATATATATATATATAATGTAACTGGAAGAAAACTCAAATAAATTTATAATGACAATTTAACCAGGTTTGAGTCTTCTAATTGCATTGAATACGCTCTGTATGCGAGTTTTATTTTATAACCCTGAAAAAGGAATATACAACAATAGCCATACATCGAGCATTCCCATAGATTTATATAAAATTCTTCATATATTCTATACACGAATAACCCACACTCATTATCTCAATTATATATGTGTATATGTGTGTATATATATATATATATATATATATATATATATATACACCCACACACACACACACA
>CAUZXS010001081.1:0-2500 GCA_963585895.1 Sepioteuthis lessoniana | reverse complement strand
AAAGCAATTGAGTGTATGTACGTGTGTGTACGCGAGTGTATGTGTATATATACATATGTGTGTGTGTGTGTGTGTGTGTGTGTGTGTGTGTGTGTGTGTGCATTCGCACGTGTGTCTGTGTATGTTTGTGGGTGTGGGTGTATGAATACGCGTATTAAAATAAGTCGTAAATACGACCGTTTTTCTCCTTTTTTTTTAATTTGATTTGATTAATTTTTGCCACGTTTTTGTTTGTTTTTTTCTTTGTCAGTATCGACAAATGTATTGGAACATAAAATAAAAAAAATGTTTATCTGCCAAAAGTACTGTTACCTAAAAGAATTACAAATACACGTGGTTATAGATTATATTGTCTGTTAAATAAACTTATTCCACGAACTAGTTGATCGTTGAGGTCCCTTCAGAATAATTTGTGATGGTTTTAATCTAACAATGAATCTCCATATCATACGGTCCTGTCGGCTGGGGTTGAAGAATACATTGACTGCATTTCTGCAGAAGGGTAAGACGCTCGCCAACGAGTGTCCTGGACATAAAATAACCTGATGGTGAGGTTCCAGTAATACTGGAGCTTTGGGAAATGCGGAGTAACTCTTTATTACCATAGCTGCTTGGTTCAATCTGGCCCGGAGTAGTAGAACCTATCTCTGGGTCAAATAGAACTAAACTGTATACTTATACTAAACTGAATTGTTTGAAATAGAACTGTCTTAATGAATAAAAATAGATTTGGCATTAAATAACCTACAATGGTTAATATGCCATGAAACCAAACCAAACCATATTATATTATCTCCATAGTTAATGAAAACGTGAGTGCATATATATATATATATATATATATATATATATATATATATATATAAATTTGTGTTCGAAAATAATTATCGACGTGCCACTATTTATTTTTGCATGCTTTTATGTAGCAGGACGTTTACACACATACACACTCATACACATACACACGCACACATCCACGAATACATATACTCACATTTAATTGCTAAATATAATTCCACTATGTGTGTGTGTGTGTGTGTGCGTGTGTGTGTGTGTGTGTAATGTGTATTTAGCAGCATATTCTCTTGTAGGCATGCTTTATTAAAAATAACTGAAGAGAATATAGCGTTTAGCTTTTTATTTAGGTTTTCTTTTGGCTAACAAGTTGTAACAACTGTAGATATGGGCAATTTAAAAACTGTCCGAAATCTGTGTCATTTTAGTCTGAGTACGGGTACCTCGACCATTTTCCGTCATTATCGGGAACGTAAGTGCTCCTTTGTTTTGTTAAGGCTGGGTTGATTCTGTGTTCAAAGAAACATATATGTGGAAATATGTATGTATGTATGTATGTATGTATGTATGTATGAATCTATCTATCTATCTATCTATCTATCTATCTATCTGCGCACGCACGTGTGTGTGTATGTGCATCCTACTTTGTCTTTGCAGTGCCGGATAAATTTTGCTTTCAAGGAAGCATATATGAAATCTCTCTATCTATCTCTCTCTCTCTCTCTTCCCAACAGATATATATATATATATATATATATATATATATATATATATATATATATATATATATATATATGTTCCACCTAAATATATATATATATATATATATATATATATATATATATATATACATATATATATGGCGGATGTATTCTCCAATGTTTTTGAAGTGTTGGATAAATTCTGTATTCAAATAAAACATACTTAAAAAATATCTATCTATCTATCTATCTATCTATCTGTGGCTGTGTGTGCGTGTGTGTGTGTGTATGTAAGTGTATACATTCTGCTGTGTTAGAAGATCTGGATTAATTCTGTGTTCAATGAAATATATATATATATATATATATATATATATATATATGTATAGTGTGTGTGTATGTATGAGTGTTTTGCAGGGGCTTGTTAAAAGATATCCTTTTATCTGCTGATTCATGCCCAGTTTAACATTTCTGTAAATCAAATATTTCAAGAAGAAAAAAAATTATTGATTATCTATTCATTAATTTTTTTTTTCCGTCACAGAAAGACCTCCTGGTGTTTGAAGTTATTAATATCCCGGAAGAAGTCTCCATGACATAGTGGCTAACGTACTGGACTGCGACCTCGTTGTAAGCGAGTTCGAATTCCAGTTGCGGTACTTCATTCAATCTTGGATTAGTCACCAAGGAAAACCTATGAGCTTTTTTATCCTCGTCCAAGCAACGAGTAAATTAGTACCCCTGCTTTGGCAATAAATTACCCTTGAAGTTTGATATGCCATAACACATGCATAAATATTCTTGTTCATGTATTTTGTTTTCGTGATTCGAAATAGGTGATTTATTTATTTATTTTTATTCAATATTATTTATTTATTTGCAATATTTTTTTTGGGTTCCAATAAAATGTTTCAACATTTTTTTCTAGTAATATAAAACGTTTGAAAACCGGTTCATTGACCTAGTGGGTAAAGTGTTCGTCAATGGCCCGGGAGACCATGGTT
>CAUZXS010001080.1:0-52500 GCA_963585895.1 Sepioteuthis lessoniana | reverse complement strand
GAAAAACCACCTGCTAACGCTAGTGTGAAAAACTCGAAAAAAAGTATAATAATCTGAATAAATAAATTAGGTCGAGACCAGACCGAGTTTTAATTAACAAAAAGAAAAGAATCTGTCATCTTGTGGATTTTGCCGTTCCAGCAGACGACAGAGTGAAAGTAATAGAAGGCAAAAAAAAAAAAAAAAAAAAACCCTAGATAAATACTTAGACATTGCCAGAGAGCTGAAAATGCTGTGGAACGTGAAAGTGACAGTTATATTAAACGTAGTTAACGCCCTTCGATCAGTCACCAAGAAGCTGGATAGAAGATTTGAGGAAAAATAAATAAAACACTAGAAAATAAAAAAATGAATCATAATTGAATAAATGAATTATCAATTACAAAATCGATACAATATAACCGTGTAGATAACCACGTAGTATAAACAAGAGTTCTCTTTCCGGAATCCCCCACTAATTAGATCACCCTTCCCATCATGCTCCCTCACAATAGTATATAAAGAGGTACCCACCATGTGGGAACTTCTTGATCTGATGATCAGATAGGTAATAGTCACCAAGCACCGCTGACACTGTATTTTCGCGATTCACACACACACACATATATATATATATATATATATATATATATATATATATATATATATATATATATACTAGAGTTTCATGTGTGTACTATCAATAAAAGTGCCCATACGAAAAAAGCTTGGAAACTTATTTAATGATCCTCGTATATATTTCATTAAACAGTATAGACATCCTTTGTCTACACATTTTTGTAGATATTCTGTCGAGTCGCAGCATCGATTTTTTGGTATCCAGCGGGAATTGATTCCCTAGTACCTTCTGCCCAATCTTGGACCATCATCAGGGGATACCATAAAATCGATGCGGCGACTCGAACGGATATGTACAAAAATATGTAGACAAAAGATGTTTATACTGTTTAATGAAATATGTATTTACGAAGAAATGCTGCCCCCCCACACTATATATATATATATATATATATATATATATATATATATTCCCTTATTGGCCAGGTTTTCTGATCGGCCTCAAAGCTTCCACACAACAGTATATAAAGAGGCACCCACCATAAGGGAACTTCTTAATCTGACTGTAGAAAGATATTACTGCAAACTGAATTTTCAATCTAAGAGTTCCAAATTATCCAAAGCAAAGATCAGTTTTGTAGTAAGAGTAGGTGAAAATGACAATGTGAAATTGATTCTTCTTGTATTCACTTTCAAAGCAGCCTCTGTTAGTTCAGCGAAACTCCTTTCTCTACTATGTACACGTCACACTAGAAACAATAACCGAATCCAACGATCTCCGTCGATTCTCGTATCGTCTGCTTCCTGAAAGCAACCCGCTTTTTATCAAGTCGGCGACCACCTCATTTGCATACGAGCAATGATAATACGCGCGACTTCGCGAGATCAGATGGTTATAAAAAGTCGCGGGCGCCAGATATTTGTCGCTGCCTCCCACCAGACACGACTTGACACAAGGTCAAAAGCCCGAAGGCCGATTAAAGTGGGGATAAAGGGGAGGGAAGGTCGGGAACGAGCCGAGACTCGAACCCTGCTTGTCTGTGCTGCTCATCGGCTCACTTAGTGCAATGTGAGCCTGATGAGGCAAGCAGTTTCACGAACCCAAATGTGGGTCCGGGCACGTATGCCAGTTTACGGCTTAAACTAGACGCTTGGTCTAGTGCCGTACAAAGGGGACAAAAGTGCAGCTCGCCCACCCGAAGGTTGCCCAGCCGAAGCTGGGGGCCTATTCGGCCCCGAGTCTGCTCTTGGTTTCGGGCACCCATCCGGCACGAATGCCAGACGGCCCAGCTAAAAAGCCGGGGGCGCCATCTTGAATTTCTTCGTTTTCCGGCCTGACTTTGAACGACGCACACACGAGGTCGCTTAAAAGGTAAGCGCCCCCCTCTCCGTTTTCACAATTTTCGCCACACTGATGATCGCATAAGCGAGAAATTGACGGTCAGTTGGTGCCGTTGTCTTCGCTATCGTAATGATATAACTATGCTCGTTGGTTGGTTTTACGCCACAATGCAGGGAAACCAGCTCCGGGCAGATGTTATATACCCATGATACGGATACGTGAAACGTACATTTAATGTTCATAACATATCTACTTAGAACATAGGAATCCCGAAACATGAAAAACACGTAACGACTTCTTAGTTCAGGTACGAAACCTATTATTACCTCTCAGTTAAGGGTTTCGACATAAGGAAGAGAGACACAATCTTTCTATGCTGTCTTTTTCATCTGCCCCCTCCCCTCATCCGTGCGGTGACCGTAGCGCGCAAATTCGTCTGGCCTCTGCGAGCCCCGAAAGTCGACCCTTCCCGTTCGGTGTCTAGTTCTCAACCCCACTGACTTTTTCAAAATCCCCAAACTCCTCCGCGCGCGCTTCCGGTGCGTGACGTCACCCGCATTCTCTAGCCCCGTTTCCCATCTGGGCTATTGTGACATCTCTGAATGACACGTCCGCTCCGCCCGCGCGCGTGAACACCTGCATTAATGTTGCACCTAAGTTACCCATACACTGAGCCGAAAGGTTCTCAGTTTAACTAAACCCAAAGGCATAAAACGAAATCCCTCGGCCATTATATCACACAGATGCAGTGCCTGACTGCTCTTATAGCCTCTTGATTTCCGTTTTTCAATTGGTGACAAGCCAAGTTTAGTAAAAGTTTAAATCAGCAATATAACTTTCATACGGTTATACCTCACCTTACGTTGGTGATTCGTTCCAGGAGAGACGATTCAAGTCGAATTTACTTGTAACTAGGCTAAACCACTAATAACAATTCCCACTTCTGTATTTTATTCATAAATGCATTTAAATAATCTATTTCAAGCTTAAAAAGATAAATTCTAGTTTTCAATATTGTACAGAAAAAAAAAGTAATGTAAATTTACGAATACACGCACGTACATACTTGTAAATGTAGATGTTTACAATTTGGCGATCTTTACAGTACATCGCAGACTTTTTATCTGTGAATGTGTTTTGCTCAAAGACATTATAAAATTGCATGAGCTTTTAAATATCGCTAAATAAGACGAAACAACAAAGTCACATATGTTTTCAAATTTCGTTCTCTAGGATTTATGATCATATTAACATATATTATAAATGTACGTATTATTATATGATTTTATATATTTTTATTGTTATTTATTGTACAGTAACATTTTATGTGCTCTTAACGCTTTTCTAGTAATAATAATAATAATAATCCTGTCGTGCTGGTAGAATGGATATCCCTGACCCTCTCTCGCCACTTTTCCCTATCGTTCATCGCCTCAGGCAGGTCTTCTGGACAACATCTCGTATCCTCACATAGTTGCTGAATGTATGTTCGTGCAGGTCGTCCTGCTTTCGCACGGCCATGTGTGGGGGTCCATAAGAGTACATCACTTATGAGTTCGTCCCTGCTTCTCCAGCAGTGTCCTGCATGTTATAATACGACTTCAATATTTGCGGCGGACAGATGTAAAGGCGAATAAATTGACTTGGTTTTTATTTTTCCATATATTTTTTTGGCAAACGACCTATAATCGAGAACGATTGCATTTCTCATAGCGCTAATACCCTTGGGAAAGGTATGAATCTAATTATTCTCCCTCCAGTTATGGGTAAATAGTAGGGCAGACTAGGTTCTTCAGCCTTGGTGAGGCAACTAGTCTAGGAGAAGGAAAACTCAGAATTCAAACCTGTTAAACTCCGCTTAAAAATTGACCTTGTGTCATATCCTACGCGAGCGGAGGGGTTGGTAAATATCTTGAATCGAGAACGACTTTACTGGAAACGACGTAATCCGAGGTATACTTGTAAAAGTATTCTATACAGTAGATATGAATTTAGTTGGCGGTGGATTGTAATGTATTCAAATGAAATATGAACGAATACCAATTTTCAAAATAGTATAGTATGGCACAAGGCCAGAAGTAAGGAAGCCAGACGAACACCTTTGTGCCCGACTGTACGGCTTTTGAGCTAGCCATCCTCCATCTAATGCCAGCTTAACGTAATAAGGCCCTTATTTGTCACCATGGTCTCCTGTCACTCATGAACTCTATAAGGAATAATCCATATGATAGAAGAGTGTTCAAATGTAACATTTCACTTCAGTCAGGTCAAAATTACAAGATCAGGTATCCCTCAGCCCCTCTATTTTTGTATACAGGTTGAGGCCCAGCTGTATTAAGTGCTGTGTGCATATTTACACCCAGAAAAAAAAAATGCCGAAAAGAAAAAGCAGGTTTAATAATGAATAGAACAAAGAATTTGGATTTGGAAAAGATGATTTTCATATCTTCTGTACAGAATGCTATTGTGATGTGGGGATTAGTGGTAAAGGGGAAAATGCAGTTTATCAATACACCACTATAGATAACATGTCCTCCTTTTTGTAAATGGCCACTCTAACTAGGAATATGGCAGACCCTATAGGAATTAAATCCAGTTTTTTAGCTTGTCATTACACCATGATGATGGGACTTTGAAATACTGAATGAACCTCTCCCCCATAAGCGGGATTCGACACAAGGCCCTTTTAAAGCAGATTATTTGTCATACCAAAACTTAAGAGCCCAGTGTGCTCTACTATTTATCCATAGCTGAAGGGAGAACAGTTGGATTCATACCTTTCCCAGGGTCATTAGGTGTGATATAGGAATAAAGTAAGACACTGACAATTGATCCCCGATCGCCAGTGGACAGAAGTGGCGGTCCTCTAGATAATATGAATAGAAGTACCGTGCTGTTAGGATGGGACATGAGACAAAAGGACAAATAGTCGGATGGACTTCAGCGAGAGAAAGACTTTCAGTAATAGCTTGGCTGGCAGTGTTACGGATTGTAACAATCTTTTGCTTATCTTATTTTCTATTAATGTGTTATTTCGATTGAATGAAATACTTGGGATTTTGTTGTCAGTTATTTCTTTTTTTATGCCCATGTGAGTGTTACAAAACAAAGGCTATGTGAAATACAGACTAGTTCTGGATTTGAACACGGGTCGTTGTGTTCATTCCCCACGACGATAACCATTACACCTTCACGTATATATTTACTCCCCTCCGCCACAAAGTCAGTTTTTAAGCGGAGTACAACCGGTTAATTAGATGGGCACTACGCAAGGATGCTACGAGCTATTTTCAAGAAATGATAGAAGCAGCACCTCACCAAACAACAGTTGTACGGCTACTTACCTCCCATCTAAAAAAACATCCAAGTAACACGAACAATACATGCAGGACACTCCGAGAGAAGCAAGAACAAATTCATAAGTGACGTTCTTCGATGGACCCCTACACATGGATATGCCAGGGTTGGCTGACCAGGAAGAACTTATTTGCGTCAGTTCTGTGCGGACACAGAATATAGTTTGGAAGACCTGCCGGGAACAATGGATGATAGGGATGGGGGGAGAGAGAGAGAGTAGGAAAAATCCATGCTGTCAGCGCGACTTGATGATGATGATGATAACCGATTTGAATTCCGAATTTTTTCCCCCTGCTCTCAGACTGTTGGCACGAAGTAAAACGCAACAGTTTGGCCCAGAATTTGAACTGGGATCTCCCATTCCATTTTCTACCGCAATAGCTCTTACGCTAAGCTCACCTGAAAATCAAGTGATGTTTGAATGGGTTTTGTGCTCAAATTTTTGTGAATTTCACAGACGATAAAACCAACAAAATTCAATAAATTTATTATAGAAATGTGTTAAAATCAAACGAAGAGTCAATGATCGGGAATTAATACAGGCATTTCTGATAGAATTATATGTATAATGTAAATACATTGTTAATGATTTTACTATAGAAATGTGCAGTAAATTATTTTCGAACAGAAATACATTGAAAATTAAGAAGAAAGGGATTGTCGGTGGTCAGGAATTATTAAAAACATTACTGATAGAATTGGATTATTATATAGATAACGTAAATACATTGTTGATAATTTTACTATAGAAATGTATAGTAAATTATTTTACCACAGAAATACATCGAAAATTACGAAGAAAGGGATTGTCGGGGGTCAGGAATTAATGCAAGTATTACTGATAGAATAAGGTTAGTTTATGTATAATCATATTTACCCAACCCCTCCACTCGGGCAGGATATGACACAAGGTCAATTTTTAAGCGGAGTTTAACAGGTTTCAATTCAGAGTTTTCCTTCTCCTAGACTAGTTGCCTCACCAAGGCTGAAGAACCTAGTCTGCCCTACTATTTACCCATAGCTGGGGGGAGAATAATTGGATTCCTACCTTTCCCAAAGGTATTAGTGCTATGTGAAATGCAATCAGTCTCGCCCAGGATTTGAACTCGTGTCGCCGTGTCCATTTCACCACAGGCACTTATAGGAATTGGGGTTGTGGCAACACAAGATCAAGATATATTAAATATTCAGGATTTGGTTTGGTTGGGTTTTATGGCATATCAACTATTGTAGGTTATTTAATGTCAAATCCATTTTTATACATATATATTAAATATATACCGCTGCTCGGTAGCGCCAGGAGTGGCAGTACCGCCTTGAGCTACCGAAACTGTGTTATCACCCTGGATGGCGGCTGATGAGGCTAGGGTATCGCACGTGCTTCCACAAGTTGTATGATGAAAATTTGATATGTGAAATGCAATCAGTCTCGTCCAGGATTTGAACTCGTGTCGCCGTGTCCAATTCCTGCGACGATAACCATTACACCACGGTTAGTTTATGTATAATGCACAGCCATTGTTACATGAAAAGCAAAGAGGGTTTGAACTCGGGTCGACGGGTCCATTTTGTAAGAGCCCCTCCTAAACGTACATGTCATAGACTTTATGACAAATGCTTTCTAGAGTTTTAAATAAAACCTTTTCGCAATGTGATATGTTTAAAAATGGAAGGGAGGAAGGCATGAAAGAACTGTAATGTAGGTCAGAAAATGTTTTTACTTGTGGAACCAAGTGGGAATTGTCTTATCCATCAAAAACACATGAGTGAAGAGAATCTACACATTGAAGTAATCATAGTAGGTATATGTGAAGATGTTTGTTAGAGTAGGGGACTGAAGTTAGGAAGGAAATTTGGGTCCGGGGATATAGTGGGGTTGAAAAGAGAAGAATGAAGGGTGTTAGGAAAGTAGTTATGCGAAGAAAGAATTTTCTTTTTTCTTGAAAAGAAAAAAAAAGGAGGATTGCTTGAAACAAAGATCTGTTAGATGGCATGGTAAGAAAAGGGCCTACAAAACAAATATGGCGGATTGAGTAGTTCCTGAAAGTAAAGACGGCGGATTTTTGTGAGTGTGTGTGTGAGTGTGAAAGAGAGAAACAAGAAAAGGTTAATTAAGAAAAAAGATATAGATATATATATATATATATAAACAAGTCGTGAAAAACGCTGTTGTCGACCGCAGTCGAGGGTGACCCAAAAGCTTCCTTTTCGATAGCTACTACACCAAGGTGTAGGGGAGGGCGTTACTCCATTCCCTGGATTGCCCCACTTTACCCATGATCCGTGCTTTATAATGCTGAGTGTTAAGCAAGGAGACATCAAATTCCATTTTTTGAGTCTTTGGTATGACTCGACCTGGGATTAAATCCAGGTCTCCCGTACCATTGGCGTACACTCATGCCAATGTCCGTAGACAGATTATTGGTTGGTTGGGTTTTATGGCATATCAACCTTTCTAGGTTATTTAACGCCAAATCCATTTTCCTGCAAAGAGTCGGCTCTACTTCAAACAATTCAGTTTAGCATGAGTACACAGTTTAATTGTCAAAACATTTCTATTTCAAGCAATTCAGTTTAGCATGAGTACACAGTTTAATTATCAAAACAGTTCTAATTCAGTTTAGTATAAGTATAGATTTTGTTTACACACAGTTAAATGTCAAAACAATTCAATTTAGTGTAAGTACAGTTTCAATGTCAAAAACAGTTCCATTTCAAACATTTAGTTTAGCATAAGCACGCTGTTTAAATGTTAGTACAATTCTCAAAAACATTTCTATTTCAAGCTATTCAGTTTAGTCTAACAGTTCTAATTCAAACAATTCAGTTTAGGATAAGTAGGCAGTTACTTCTATTTAACCCATAGATAGGGCCCTATCAGATACTACCACTCCGGGCCAGAGTGGATCTAGGAGCAATGGCAATGAAGGGGTGCTCTGCATTCCCCAAAGCTCCAGCATCACTGGAACCTTACCATCAGATTGTTTAGTGTCATAATCAGGACACTCGTTGGGGGGGGTCCTACCCCTCTGCAGAGGTGCTGTCGGTGTATTCTACAGCCTCTGCCGGCTGGGAAACCGTAGACAGAGTAAATTCAATATATTAAACTAATTTGAACATACAGTTCCGAATTCTCAGTTTGGAACAAATAAAAATAATAAACAAGGGGAAAAGATTGAGGAAAAAAGTAAGGACAATAGATAACAAGCGAACGATAATTCCTGTAAATAATGGAAAGGGTAACCAGAATAGCAGCAATGAAAATACTTTTGGAGGAAGGATCGAGACAATCTAAACAATAGTATTGGCTAAAATATTGAGTATGGTCCTAACGAGACCTGGTGTCACTCAGATTTCAATGAAATAGCATCAGGAAACGCTGGTGTGAAAAACTCTCAAGGAGCAGCAAATTGACACAGAAGGAGTATAAGAGTAGACACGACTGGGTGGGCAAGGGGGTCCACTGGGAATTGTGCAAGAAATTTAAATTTGACCATACGAACAAATGGTATATGCACAAACCAGCATCTATCCTAGAGAATGAGACACAAACTCCAGTGGGTTTTTTTTTTTTTTTTTTTTTACATACGAACGGATCATCTAATCTCGGCCAGACGACCAGGCCTTATAATAAACAACAACAAAGAGAACTTTCACAATTGTGGACTTTGCTGTACCGGCTGACCACAGAATAAAATTGAAAGAAAAGGAAAAGAAGGATAAGTACCCCGACCATGCTAGGGAACTGAAAAAACTGTCGAACATGAAGGTAACAATTATACCACTCGTGATTGGTGCTTCTGATACAGTCATCGAAGAATTATTAAAGGGACAAGAGGACTTGGAAATGAGAGGACGAGTGGAGACCATCCAAACTACTACATTATTGAGAACGGCCAAAATACTGAGAAAAGTCCTGGAGACTTGAGGAGATTCACTGCTACTTAAACTCCAGTGAAAGACCATCAGCTAATGCTGATGTGAAAAACTATCATAATGAAGATGATAATAATTATTATAATAATGAAAAAAGTTGTAGAAGAAGAAGTGGATGAGGCAGTAAATAACAAAAGAATTACAGTTTCTCATAATGAATAACAAAAATAACAACAATGAATATACTTTAATAATAATAATAATAATAATAATAATAAACAGAAATTGGAAGAAAAACAACGAGCAACAACGACACGAGAAAACCAGAACATAGATAAGAAAGGGAAACCTTAAGAGAGAAAATGAATCTCTCCACATAGCAACACAAAACAAGGCCATGAAAACTAATTAGATCAAAACGAAAATGAATAATATGCAACAGAATAGCAAGTGTAGGTTGTGAGGAGGAGATGAAACGGTTAATCAAATAGCAAACAGGCACAAAAGGAGTACACAGTGAGGCACGATTGGGTGTGAAAGGTGATCCACTAGAAATTACGCAAAAGATTAAAATGTAACCATACAACCAAATGGTAGATGCACAAACCAGACTCCGTCCAAAAAAATAAGATACATAAAATTCTCTTGGAGGTGCCCGTGGTGTAATGGTTATCGTCGTAGGAAATGGACACGGTGACACGAGTTCAAATCCTGGACGAGACTAATTGCATTTCACATAGCACTAATACCATTGGGAAAGGTATGAATCCAATTATTCTCCTTCCAGCTATGGGTAAATAGCAGGGCATACTGGGTTCTTCAGCCTTGGTGAGGCAACTAGTCTAGGAGAAGGAAAACTCTGAATTGAAACCTGTTAAACTCCGCTTAAAAATTGACCTTGTGTCATATCCTGCCCGAGCGGAGGGGTTGGGTAAATATGATAAAATTCTCTTGGATTCTGAGAAACAAACGGATGACGTCATCTAGGCCAAAAGAGCAGATTTAGTGCTAATTAACAAGAACTTGTTATTTAGTGGATTTTGCCATCCGGGCATTCCCCAAAGCTCCAGCATCACTGGAACCACACCCTCAGATTATTTAGTGTCAATTCAGGACACTCATCGGGGGGGGGGGTCTAACCTCTCTGCAGAGATGTAGTCGCTGTATTCTAAAACCCCAGCTGACTGGGAAATTTGTGTCAGGATTAGAATATCGACAATACTTTGTAAATTAAAGAATTTATCAAATGAGAATGATATTCAGATATGTTGGGTCCCAAGTCATACTGGCATCAGTGGAAATGACCAAGCAGATAAAGCAGCCAGGTTTAACATAAACCTAACCACTGAAAAGAAATTTAAAATACCATATTCAGACTTTAAAATGAAAATAAATAAATACGAGGTGCATACGATAAGTTTCCAGACTTTTTAGTACAGGCATTAAAAATTGTGGTAGACTTTTGAAAATTCAGTATGTTATTGCTATACATCTTATGAGATGACTGACTAATGTTTATGATTTCAGGTTCAAAGAACAGCTACAGCAGCAATTGGAATACACCCTACTAAAGCCTGATTGTCACAGCGTGTGAATTTCAAAAATGCAATCTGACACTTTAGAAGAACGATATGCAATAGAATTCGGTTTTAAACTTGGAAAAAATGCTACAGAAACGTATAGAATGCTTCAGACTGCTTTTGGAGCATCTTGCATGAATCGAGCATCAGTTTTTGTGTGGCATAAGAGATTCAAGGAAGGCGGGGAGTCTGTGAGAGATGATGAGAGGTGTGGGAGGAGTAAAGAAATCAATATAGCAGAGTTGATTGGTAAAAGGGTTAGGGTTACTATGTTGAGGTTTTAAGGGAGTTCAGGAAGAGATTCCGTCGTCGGAAGAGGCCAGCACTCTTCAAATCGGGTCAGTGGCATTTCCAGCAGGACAATGCACCAGTCCACAACTTCATCCTTGTCACAGACTATTTGACCAAGATGGGCATCAAGACAATTCCTCACCGTCCCTATAGTCCAGACCTTGGTCCCTGCGATTTTGCTTATTCCCTAATCTTAGAGGCTGTTGTTATGAGACAATTGAGGAGATGAATGAGGCTGTGACGAAGGTCATTGACACGCTCACACAAGAGGACTTCCATGGGGCCTTCCAGAAGTTGTTGGAACGGTACAACAAGTGCATTGCAGCCGAAGGAGATTACTTCGAATGGGACAAGAGTTTCATGCGTGTACTATCAATAAAAGTGCCCATACGAAAAAGTCTGGAAACTTATCGTATGCACCTCATACATACTACAGCAAAGACAACAACGCTGGAACAATAATGAAAATAATGAATTATAAGAAATTCAACCCACATTGGGGGAATGGAAGCAAAGCTTCCCAAAAACAAAAAACCGAAAAGAGGAAATTACATTGTCCAGACTCTGGACAGGTCATACAAGGATAACATACTCTTATTTACTCGAAGGCAAACAACAACCAATGTGTTATGCATGCCAGGCCAAATACACCATGAAGCACATTCTCATCGAATGTACCGACCGAGCCCATATAAGAAAAACCTTCTATAGTGCAAACAATATGGAGGAACTTTTCTAAAAAAACTGAAAAAAAAATGTGATATCATTTCAAAAAACTCAAGTTATACACAAAAATCTAAAGAAATTTATAAGACCAAATTACTTTTATAAACCCTTACTTTACTAGATATATTCTAACAAACTGATCCCTTCCCCAACCTCACAGGGTTTTTTTTTATTTTTTTTTATTATGATTCCCTACAAATAAACTCCTAATAAAAAACAAATAACCAACTAATTATCTAAAGTTTATCATTAATTCCTAAGACCTCTACTTTGAATTTCCTTTCAGACGCATTTTCCTTAACTCGATTCGGCATTAAATGACCGATGAGGTTGATATGCCGTAAAACAAAACAAACAAACAAACAAAACCAACAAAATATCGACGTGCACGCAGCAATTTACGGTAAGAAACCTACGAGAGGTGGATATGTCCCTAAATAAAAGAAACCGAACAAGCAAATTACATATAAAAATAGAACACGCTGAGTGTAATAGTTATCGTTGAAGGAAATGGGGTCGGAGACCTCAGTTTAAATCTTGGACAAGGCTGTTTACGTATCACATCACACTCGCGCTCAGGGAAATAGCATAAATCAATCTTTTCTTTTCACAAAAATACACCAAAATACCTCATGCTCTCTATGGCCTGTCTTACTTAAAACCTATAGAGTTAAGCTGTGGTTTATATCGATTCTGTTCCACTCGTTGACCACTCTGGGTTAAAGGTGTGGATTTTAGCTTTGCTGTAGAAGTCGACCCCTCATTTTGTAGAGTCTTTTTCAGGCTTAAATAAATCAATTTAAACAGTTCAATTTACGGTATATATATATATATATATATATATATATATATATATATATATATACACACGCCTCAGGTGATGTAATAGCGAGATTGATTCTCACTGGGTGTCAAAAAATACACCAAAATACGACATGTTCTCTTTGGTCTATCCTAATTCAAAACCAATAAATAGAGTCACGTAGTGGTTTATATTGATTGTTAGGAGTACTGCTCGACTGGTTAATCACCCTGGGAAAAAGGTTCAGCCTTGGTGTAATAGTCGACTCCAAGTTTTGTAGAGATTTTTTCAAGATTAAAATGTCGACTTGGGAGTAGCACCCGCCCCTACAACTCGGTGTAGTAGCTATTAAAAAGGGTGACTTCGGGTCGCCCTCGACTACAGTCACGAAGTTTACTTTTAAACAAGCGTAAACTTTACGTTTTGTTGCAAACATATCGAGTACCGTGTAGATAAGAAATTTTCAATAAGACCTTTGAACATGAAAAGTGTCCTCTTCCCCTGAGATCATATCAATCACTCGAGAAAAAAAACAAAAACAAAAAAAAACAAAACAATTTAGAGCCAGACACTGATATTCATAAACAAAAGTCATCTAGGGTTTCTCGGGCTCATGCCAAGAAAAAATTACAGAGTATGAATGAAGATAACAGGATGACACATTTAGCTCTGTGCAGTGGAAAAAGCATTTCGGAAGTCAGGAGTAGCGAACCTATGCACTTAAGGTCGTTTAAGGTGAGTCTTCAGTTCTTGACATCAGGGGAGTGTGGATTCATGCTTTCATTATCATTACTCCTAGGTTTACTATGAGTGGTAGTACCCGTTAGGCTCCCATCTGTGTGTCAAGTGGATCTGTTCGAAAATTAATCGTTTTGGATGAGAATACTTGATATCATATAACCATGTGCAAAAAATGAATCAATAAAAATACTCTTTAGAGACAATTCCATAATAATATCATGGAAATGCAAGTCATTTGTTTTAGCGGGGATGTCCACAGGGGTGTAATGGTTAAAGCGCTGAACTGCGGAATCGTTGTAAGGGCGTTCAAACTCCAGTCGCGCTATTACGTTCACTTTCAGACAAATACGATAGGGAAAGGTATGAACACCCGTATCCTCCCAGGTATAGGTTAAATAGCATCACTGCTATTCTCCTGGAAGGATGGGTTCGGCATTAAATAACCCACGAAGGATAGATATTTGAACCTCCCATCTCTAAAACCATCCAAGTAACACGAACAAGACATGCGGGACAGTACCGAAGAAGCAATCATCATCTCATCTTGTGCCATCAGCACGGATATCCCGGACCCTCTCTTGCCACCCCTCCTATTGTTCATCGCTTCCGGTAGGTTCTCAGGGCTACACCCCGTATCCTCACAGAGCTGCTGTATGTAGGTTCGAGCTGGTCGCCCTGCTTTTGCTCGGCCATGTGAAAGGGTCCATAGGAATACATCACTTACGAGCTCGTCCCTACTTCTCCAGTAGTGTCCTGCATGTCTGGTTCATGAAGAAGCAATAACGAACTCATAAGTGACGTTCTTTTATGGACCCCTTCACATGATCGTGCCAGTGTCAGCTGACCGGCCATAACTTACCTACAACAGCACTGCGAAGATACAGGGTGGAATTTAGAAGACCTGCTGAAAGCGATAGACGATAGAGACAAATGGGAAAGAGAGAGAGAGTCAGGGAAATCCATGCTAGCAGCACGACTTGAAGCTGATGCTTGAAATATTTTAAAACATAGCTATGCGCAAGTCATTACGATTATCATTGCTTGAAAACTATTTGTATTAGATAGGAATACTTGAAACTATATAAATGTGTGAAAATTATTTCTTTTAAGAATAGGTACTTGAAGCTATAATTGTTTTCAAAAGATTAACATTATAATTGACCAAACACCACATAACTGTTTGCAAATTATCATTGTTAGATAGGAATACTTGAAACCATATGACTGTGTGCAAACAAATAATTATTATTAAATAGGAATAATTACTTGAAACCATATAATTTGTTTGCTTTCTTTATTTTAATGGCATATCAACCTTTGTGTGTTATTTAATGCCAGATCTATCCTTTTAGAAAAATTAGCTGCGGGAATAAGGTGGTTTGTACCTTTCACCAAGGGTTATATAACTGTGTTTAAATTATTATTAGATAAGAATACTTGAAACCATGCAATTGTGTTCAAATTATTTGTATTTGATAGGAATACTTGACACCATATATTATATCATTATTTCTATTTAGAATGGCGACTTAAAGCTATAATCATTATCTAAGGATTATTATTAGCTACTTGAAACAATATAACTGTGTCGAACAAATGACTATTAACAAATAGAAATAATTACTTGAAACTATACAATTATTGGCGATCTTAGCCCAGGGTGACCCGAAGGCTCCCTTTTCAATAGCTACTACACCAAGGTGTAAGGGAGGGCGCCACTCCTTTCTCTGGATTGCTCCACTTACCGTTGATCCGTACCTTATAATACTGAATGCCGAGCAAAGCGGCATCAAGTACCATTTTTTGAGTCTTTGGTATGACTCGACCTGGGATTGAACCCCAGTCTACCGAACCATTGGCGAACATCGTTTCCTATTGGCCAAATAAGTAGAGTGTTCGCCAATGGTCCAGAAAACCGGGGTTCAATCCCAGGTCGAGTCATACCAAAGTTTCAAAAAATGGTACTTGGTGCCGCCTTGCTTAACGCTCAGGATTATAAGGTAAAGATTAAGGATAAAGTGTAGCAATCCAGGGAATGGTGTAGCACCCTCAACACCTCGGTGTAGTAGCTATTGAAAAGGGGGTCCTCGGTTCACCCTCGACTAATATCCCCAATTTTATTTTATAGTTATTTGTATTAGATAGGAATACTTGAAACCATATAGTTACTTTAAGCTTTGATTATTTTCTATGGATTATTTACTTAAAACATACAATTGCTTAAAAATCATTTTCAAATCATGCTGATAGCACGAAATTATCAGACAAATAGTCATGGTAAACTTTCGTTTTTTTTTTTTCGATCCTGGCCGTTGACTTACGAGCATTTGGTGAAGCACACCGTATATCCGTCTTGGGATTCACCCACCCTAGTTCACATCCACCATGCTGCATCCCATGGTTTCCACTATACCCATAGTTTGATTGAAGTACTTGAAACCATATAAATGCGTACTAATTATTACTATCAAATAGGAATAATTGAGACCATATAACAGTGGACAAATAATCATTTTTAGAAGGTCATAGCTCCCAGCAGTGGATGCAGTATGTGTACAGGGCGAACTTTGTGTTCACGAGAACAAGCTTCAAGTTGAGTTTACTCTTTAGGACACCGCAATAAATTTCGGCGCATTTCCAATGAATGTCTTGTTGACAATGAATACAGTGAAAGGTCTGTACTCTTAACTGGATACAGAGATCGACCTCAGCCTTGCTTCTATTTTAAAGCAAATGCTATTGGATTTTTTTGAGAGAGAGAGAATTAGGGGATAATATATACTGTCTCTCTTTTTTCCATAAGGCTGCGTCGCTTTTGTGAAACGAAAATCCCCAAGCTACAAAAACCCTAATATATACAAACCAAGAAAATAATCCCATTTGACACACAAACCAACCTTCATGGGTTATTTAAACCTGTCCCTGTAGGAGAATAGCAATGATACTACCAAACCCATAAGTGGGGAGGATAAACAATTCAGTCTAGCATAAATACACAGTTTAGTTCTATTTGACCCATAGATAGGGCCCTATCAGATACTACCAATCCGGGCCCGAGTGGACCTCGGAACGATGGCAATGAAGGGGTACTTTGCATTCCCAAATTTCATCATCAGATTATTTAGTATCATATCAAGGACACTCGTTGAGTGGGATGGTCTTAACTCTGTGCAGAGAAGCAGTCGGTGTATTCTACAGCCCCAGCCGACTCGGCAAGATTTGACTAAGAGTTTTATTTGTTTATTTTACACCTTTGCACTTTTTGTTTATAAATTTTTGTTTGGGCCCGGGAAGTTACTTTACCCTCTTTCTCTTATCTAACCAAGGTTTAAATCACCCCAGACCCCTACAAAAAAAAAAAACAAACAAAAAACAAACAAACAAAAAAACATCGACACACAGAACGTGAAAAGAGGCAGAAAAACGAAAAGACCCACCCTCAACAGTTCTTAGTCTAATTAATCAACAATGGCAACAGACTGGGGGACGGGGAACTCGTGTTGTCAAACTGTGATAGGGGTTGGAGAGAAGAATAAGCTTCAAATTAAGCAGAGAGAGAGAGAGAGAGAGAGAGAGAAGATTATAACCTGACAGTGACACTTACGTATAGGTATTCTTTATTTTCTAACTATGTAAAAAAAAAAGTAGAGGAGGTCTTGTTGGGTACACTGGTAGAGATTTAAAAAAGCTTGTTAACCGTGAGGCTCCCATCTCTCACAATCAATTACCCTTGATGGCGAGGCTTAGAATAAGCTCACTGAATCCCTTGCAAAAGGGTAAAATCCCCACCCTCCAAAAAGGATTATCCTAGGTACGACTATACAGCATCCGGTGGTGAGACTCCAGTTGTGGAGATCTTAAAGAGTGAGGAGAAACCCTTTATTGCCGTTACTCCCAGGTCCACTTTAACCCAAACTGGCAGTACCTGTAAGGATCCCATCTATGGATCAAATAAATCTGTTTAAAAATAATTCGTATTCGATAGGTCAGTGTGCAATTCCCACAAAACAAACCCTCAAGAAACTACACAAAATATACAAACGCGAATCCCTAACCACAGGGCATAAAGGGTTAACATGCTATTAAAATCAATCAATCAATTAATAAAAAAGAACATATTGATAAAAAAATTTCTCGTGGTTTCTTAAGAATTTTTGCACACTGTTTTATAGTTTCAAGTATTCTTATCTAATACAAATAATTTGCATTCAGTTTTATGGTTTCAAGATTTCCTATCAAATACAAATAATTTGCATACAGCCTTCTGGTTTCAAGTATTTCTATCTAATACAAATATTTAGCAATGAAGGGGTACTTTACAATCCCCAGAACTGGAGTCTCACGATTGGATGCAGTTTAGTGTCAAACAAAAGACAACTTTTTTGGAGAAGAAGATAACACCCCTCTGCTGTAGATACAGTAAGAATAGTGTAAATTCCGCCGTCTGGGGGAGTCACAATAGACTGACACCCGAAAAAGGGAAGCAAAAATTTGAGTTGATCCTGTTGCGGTCATCGGTAGAAATGTTAAAATATTGAACTTCTCTAAATATACTCATCCCCTCCACCATGGACAGGGTGTGACACGTGGTAATTTTTAAAAAAGGAGGCCCGTCCCACACACAAATGCAGGATCGAGGCAAAACAAGAGCTCGGTTGGATTAGCATTCTCCCCTTCGGAGGCGCCTCAGGCATCAGACAACAAACGCGATCCCGCCCCTATTGGACGATGGGGCAGGTGCTGTTTGAGAGGATGCCCTTCCCACTGAAGCCACGATCATCTAAGAGAAACCACACCAAATAGGTGATGTCCCACTGAACAGATAAGACTTTCCGTTTCAATATCGGAACTGAACAATTCTCGGCCTGACAAAAAGGTTTCAGTTTGGTTGGGTTTTATGGCATATCAACTATTGTAGTTTATTTAATACTAAATCCTCCTAATACATATCTATTAAATATATAGGATTTACTTTGGTTGGGTTTTATGGCATATCAACCATTGTAGGTTATTTAATTCCAAATCCTCTTTATACATAAATATTAAATATATAGCATTTGTTTTGGTTGGGTTTTATGGCATATCAACCATTGTAGGTTATTTAATGCCAAATCCTTTTTTTACATATATATTAAATATATATAATTTGGTTTGGTTGAGTTTTATGGCATATCAACTATTGTAGGTTATATAATGCCAAATCAACCATTGTAGGTTATTTAATGCCAAATCCTTTTTTTACATATATATTAAATATATAGGATTTGTTTTGGTTGGGTTTTATGGCATATCAACTATTGTAGGTTATATAATGCCAAATCCTCTTTATACATATATACTAAATATATAGGATTTGGTTTGGTTGGGTTTTATGGCATATCAACCATTGTAGGTTATTTAATGCCAAATCCTCTTTATACAAATATATCAAATATATAGGATTTGGTTGGGTTGGGTTTTATGGCATTAGTTAAAGAGTTTCAAGGATAACGAATCTTCACCAATAATTCTATTCAACATTACTTATTCGTTCGCAGTTAAACTGTTTCTGGTTTCTGTTTTCTTTGTTTAATGGCATATCAATCTTTGTAGGTGATCTAATGCCAAAGCCACTCTCCTAGAATAACAGTAGTGGTACTATTTAACCCATAGCTGGGAGGATAAGAGGGTTCATACCTTTCCCAAGGGTATTTGCCCGAAAGTGAATGTAATAGCGCAACTGGAGTACGAACTCGCTTACGACGATTCCGCAGTCGGACCCCCCCCCAATTGTTCCAGGTATTGCTATGTATCACTAACAATACAATTAAACATCAGTCATTTTGTTCACACAGTTAAATGGCAAAATGTTCTATTTCTAACAATTCAAGTTGACGTAAGTTATTTGTTTGCATACAGTTTAAATGTCAACTAGTTCTCTTTGACTCATAGATAGGACCCTATCAGGTGCTATCGCTACGGGTCTGAGTGGACTAAGGACCAACGGAAACAAAGCGTTACTTTATATTCCCCAAAAGCTCCAAAATTGGAGCTTCACCATCGGAAGATTTAATGTCATATACAGGGCTCTCGCTGTAGAGATGCAGTCGACGTATTCTACAGTTTCAGCCGACTGGGCTCCGCACTCAAAAATAAAATCACTGAAAGAAGAGCTTCTTCAAGTGGTCGATATCGATCCCTGAAGATGAATAAAAGCGTAGGGGTCCACAGGAGTTAAATCTACTAGTTTACATTCCAATAACAATAATTTATCCTATTTACCACCCCCCTCCGCTTGGGCAGGATATGACACAAGGTCAATCTTTAAGCGGAGTTTAACAGGTTTGAATTCAGAGTTTTCCTTCTCCTAGACCAGTTGTCTCACTAAGTCTGAACTTTCCCAAAGGTATTAGTGCTATGTGAAATGCAATCAGACTCGTCCAGGATTTGAACTCGTATCGCCGTGTCCATTTCCTTCGACGATAAGCATTACATCACGGGCATAATTTATACATACTTATAATCTCTAATTTAATATATAATAAAAATGATTTCTTTGTACAAAGAGATATTGTTTCAACAATTTTAGTTAATAGTTTGTTAAACAATGATAGCTTCAAGTAACTCGTTTATACAAAGAATTTTCAAAAGATTATATAGTTTCAAGTATTCCTATCTAATACAAATAATTTGCACACAGTCGTTCAGTTTCTTATTTGATAACCATCATTTATTTGTACCCAGTTATATAGTTTCAAGTATTTAAATACTAATAATTTTTAAACAGATCTATTTGACCTATAGATGAGACCCTAACATGTACAACCACCCCAGGTCTGAGTGAATGTAGGAGTAATAACAATGAAGGGATAACTCCATACTAAAAACACATGGCCGACAGCCAAATTGTAGCGAGTTGAATACATACTTTTGGGATTTAACTGTTCAGGAAAAAAGAATTGAGCAAATAACTGAAATCTACTCTTATCTGAATGGGGACCCCTAATGTGGTGTAATGGTTAGCAAGCTAGATTGACAAACAATTGTTAGTGAGTCCGATTCTCACAGGGTGGCCCATGCGTCTGGTTATATGTGACACAACGAAGCTGTACTTAGTTAATAACAACGCTTTTCTGAACGGTGAATGTAAGGATTAGTTTTCTGTGTAATATTTTGTACATGAAAACAAAATTTACGTACATTTTCATGGGTGGGCTATTCTGTAAAAGAGTTGATGGGGGGTGGATTTTGCGTGCACGTGCGCCCGTCTGAATGCTCAGTTAAACCAATAACTTCTCAACACCACCCCCAACTTCCCCCGCCTCGTCCAGGCAGCCATTGTCACTCGTCCCGAACTTAGAAAACCCGACGCCTGTGTGTACCCACCCCACGAGCCGGAGGAGACGGGTGGGTCTGATGGAGTAGTGGAAGGAGTCTTTAAAAAACAAATAAATAAATAAATAAAATGAAACTAAAAAGTTCTGGGTGGAGGAAGTCGAGAAGGGTTGGTGCTTTTCTTTTGGTGCACAGACTGGCGTGAGGCAGGAATCGACAGTCGTGGGGGAAGGGGAGAACCAGCCCCGTCGGGTATGGTTGCCACAGACGGGGTGTCTGGTTCAGCCTCGAAGGGAAGGTGCAGTTTTTTTGAGAATTTATGTTTTCAACCTTTGACATCACAGATTGCCAAGTCAAAAGTATATGCAGCAAGACCTCGTTATCCGCGGTAGATAGGTCGATGTAAAATCTTTAAAAAATTACAAACTTTCAAGGCACACCACAATAATAATAATAATAAGCAGCAAATAAGTGCAAAAAGAGTATAAGACTAGACATGGCTGGGTGGAGAAGGTGATCCACTGGGAATTGTGCAAGAAAATAGAATTTGACCATGTTACCAAATGGTATATGCACAGACCACAATAGGCTTAGAAGAACGATACGCACCACATATTTTTAAAAAGCGGTGTGTGTAATGAGGGAGGGACAGTTAGTGGACTTTGGCGTCTGGCGGACTAAAGGGTGAAAATCGAAGAAAACGAAAAGAGAGATAAGTACTTAGACCTTGCTAGAGAACTAAAATAAGCTATTGTACATAAAGGTGGTGGTAGAAATTGTAACTGGTGTGCTCAGAAAGATCCACAAAAGCATGGTAAGGGTGGCTGGAAGAGTTGGAAATCGGAAACCGAGCGGAGACGATCCAGACTATAGCATTATTAAAATCGACCAGAATACTGAGAAGAGTCCTGGAGACCAGAGAAAACTTGCTGTCTCTCAAACTCCAGTGAAAGACCATCAGCTAAAGATAATGTAAAAAAAACTTGAAAGATGTAGTATTAGTGATAGTAATCCTGGCGAGTTTTTCACAGGGGACTGAGTGACAGCAAGTCTCCTCAAGTCTCCAGGACTCTTCTCAGTATTCTAGCCGATCTTAAAGTTGTAGTTTGGATAGTCTCGGCTCGTCCACCGATTTCCAACTCTTCCAGTCCCCCTTACCAAGTGCACCAATTTTAACTAGTATTACCATCAGTTCGCCAAGGATACGGGAGACCTGTGTTCAATCCCCGGTCGCGTCATACCAAACACTTTAAAAATGGTACTTGATACTTCCTTGCTTAACACTCAGCATTATAAGGTACGTATTGAGGGTAAAGTGGAGCAATCCAGAGAAAGGAGTAGTGCCCTCCTCGACACTTTGGTGTAGTAGCTACTGAAAAGGGAGCCTTCTGATCGCCCTCGACAACAGTCGCTAACTTTACGTTACTTACTTACCATCAGTTCAATTTCCTTAGCGTTTTTTAGTACTCAGGCAAGGTCTAAGTATTTGCCTCTTTATTTTCTTTAATTTTCACTCAGTCGTACGGCAGGACAGCGAAGTCCGTTATTCGGCAATTTCTCTACTAGGTCTGGTCTTCGAGCTGGGATTGGTTGATCCGTTTGGTATCTCAAAATCTCAGAGAATATTTTTGCGTCTCATTCTCTAGGAGAGATTCTGATATGTGCATATACCATTTTGTAGTATGATGAAAATTCAATTTCTTGCACAATTCCCAGTGGATCACCTTTCCCATCCAGTCGTGTTTAGTGTTGGATTCCTTCGTTTCTTGCCAGTTTTCCACAGCAGCTTCGATGGTTTCCAGAATTCTTTTAAGTATTCTAGCTTTTCGCTTAGACTTCTTACACTATTATGACCCTACAAGGCTAGAAATATAACTTTTTAACTCGAACAGAGGAACACACACACACACACACACACACACACATATATATATTAAACTTCTAGCGCGAATATCTGTATCCAGCGCATGCGCACACACACATTAGTAAATAGTGCTGAGACAGTGGAAGTAATTACAATCCTATAAGTACCCACAATATCCCTACTGACACTTCGCGGGCCTCACTCCCACCCCGACCTGAACCACGCCCACCTTGGTTACATTAAAAGCAGAACCAGCCACCCCCATAACGTCATTCATCAACCCACATTAAATTACTGCAAATAAAACCAAAAAAGAAAACAGGTTTTATCTGGATTGAGTTTCCTTTTTCTTTTTTCTCCCAACTTTTTTTTTTTTTTTTTATAGCAACAGAGTTTAAAGTTCAAGGATTTCCTTCTGACGAGGATTACTCGGCGGATTTTTAACGGCATGTCAGCCTGTCTAGGAATAATTTAAGCCAAGAAGTGAGGGAATCACGTCCGTATTTATTTGATCTCCATACTGAGTAAGTCAGACTCTTAATTTCTTTCGAAATTATTCGAAATAATTCATATTTTGTCCAGCAGATCGTCTCTCTGTAAACAGAGAGAGTGTCTTCTAGGACTTAATATTATTTCGATATAGTCTCTAATACAAATTTTTTCCCTTCCACCCGAAATATTTTCCATTATATATATATATTTGGTTACTACGATATTTTCCCCGATTTAGCTCTGTTGAGCGAGTAGCGAAACCGGTCAGTTCGCTTGTCACTTTTTGGTTTTTGTGGTTTTATTCCCATGATGATAAAACTTTGGGTCTTTTTATTGCTAAGACCAAATTTTGTACCACGCAAAATATCTTTATTTATATATATATATATATATATATATATATATATATATATATATATATATATATATATATATATATATATTATATTTATGTATTTAACCATTGGCATAATGGGTAGAGTGTTCGCCAATGGTCCGGGAGACCGGGTTTCAATCCCAGGTCGAGTCATATCAAAGACTCAAAAAAATGGTACTTGATACCGCCTTACTTAGCACTCAGCATTATAAGACAAGGATCAAGAGTAAAGTGGAGCAATCCTGGGAATGGAACAGCACCCTCCCCTACGCCTCGGTGTAGTAACAATTGAAAAGGGAGCCCTCGGGTTACCCTCGACAACTTTACTTATATGGTTTCACGTATTCATATCTAATACAAATAACTGTCACACAGGGGCATGGTTTCAAGTCATCATCATCATCATGTCGTGCGACTAGCACGGATATCCCTGACCCTCTCTCTCCACGTCTCCCTATCATTCATCGCCTCTGGCAGGTCTTCAGGGTTACATCCCATATTATCACATAGCTGCTGTATGTATGTTCGAGCCGGTCGTCCCGCCTTTGATCGGCCATATGCGGGGGTACATCACTTACGAGCTCGTCCTTGCTTCTCCAGCAGTGTCCGGCATGTCTGGTTCGTCTAGCTTGGATAGTTTTCGTGATAGGTGGTAGGTGACTGTATAGTTGGTGCCTTGTAGGGTGTTGCTGCCAGGACTTGTTCAATATTGCTCGCAACATTCTTGTGTAATTGCCGTCCAGCTTCTTCTCCAACCGTTTAGTCAGCGTCCAAGTAGTGCATCCATATAGCAGTATCGACACGACCGCAGCCTGGAAGAAACTGCGTTTCATTTCATCGGTCAGGTTTGATTTCCATATGATCGAAAGCCTATCGATAGCTGTCCATGTCTTCGTTAGCCGTTTGTCGATTTCTTTTTCGGTTGATGAGACGCTGCTTCCTAGGTAGGTGAATTTGACAACTAGTTTCAGAGAGGTTCCGTCTAGTGTGGAGATGTCGCCTTTCTGATTAAAGCAAGTATTCTTATCTAATACTAACAATCATACTGTTTCAAGAAATTGTTTCTATTCAATAATAATCATTTGTATGCATTGTGTAATATGCTTTCAAGTAAATTATAATAATAATCCTTAGTAAACAATTAGAGCTTCAAGTAACAATTCTTAATACAAATAATTGGCACACAGTTATATGGTTTCAAGTAATTAATAATAATAATCCTCAGTAAACAATTAAAGCTTCAAGTAACTATTCTTAATACAAATAATTAACACACAGTTATAAGGTTTCAAGTAACTAATAATAATAATAATCCTTAGGAAACAATTAGTTTCAAGTAACTATTCTTAATACAAATAATTAACACACAGTTATAAGGTTTCAAGTAACTAATAATAATAATAATCCTTAGTAAACAATTAGAGCTTCAAGTAACAATTCTTAATACAAATAATTTACACACAGTTATATGGTTTCAAGTAAATAATAATAATAATAATCCTTAGTAAACAATTAGAGCTTCAAGTAACAATTCTTAATACAAATAATTTACACACAGTTATATGGTTTCAAGTAAATTATAATAATAATCCTTAGTAAATAATTAGAGCTTCAAGTAACAATTCTTAATACAAATAATTTGCATAAAGATATATGATATCATGTATGGTGGCAAGTATTTCTCATACTAATAATTATATGGTTTCAAGTAATTATTTCTATTAGATAATTATTTATTTGCACACATAAATTTATTTAGTTATACAGTATTATCCTTTTCTGTCAAAAAAGAACAATTTTTAACATTATATATATATATATATATATACATAAGGCACTGAAGGCTTGGTTTGTAATTAGTTCAATAGTAGTTAGTTTTTTTTAGGTTTTCGTATCTGACCTCTTTGTTCTTAATCTATTTAACTTGTCGGTTTATTTTTCTGTGGAAGGCTGCTATAGAATTGAAGGAAGGAAAGAGACGAAGATACCTTGCAAATTCCAACTTTATATGGATCTTTTATAGAAGGGCCACACACAAAAAATACCCCCCTCAAAATTAGACAAAATAATGTTTTTAGCAACCCCCCCCAAAAAACCCCCCCCAACATTTTATTAGTGAAGAGGATGAAATTCATTCATGTCATTGAGTATTTGTATAAAAAGATGGTTTTCCACGATGTATTCCACATTGGCGTTTGTTCTGCATTTTGTACAGATGCCAGAAAGACTCAATAGTTTGAATGTGGGTCCCACACTCCAGTTCGACAAAACTAGTCGAATGGTTTGGCGAGTGTAATCCATTCCCACCCTAACCCAAATAAATCGATGACGCGCGGCTCTACTTAACTTACCGAAAATAACTACATCCCCATCTTTCCAAAGACGTTGAGAGGTGCATCACATGACCGTTACGACAAAGGCGTTGATTGCATATAATTTCATGGGTTGGTAAAAAGCAAGTTGCTGACAGTTTGTCATGAACACGACTTGAAAGCGTAAGGAGATTCATCCCTAACAAAAACGTCCAAAGTAAATCTAATGAATCTCCTTCTAACTATGGGCAAATATAATAGGGCAGACTGGACTCTCTAACATTGATATAACAATCAGTTTAAGAGAAGGAAAACACTGAATTCAAACCGGTTAATCCCCGCTTAAAAAAACTGTCATTTTGTACACCCTGCTTGTGTGGAGAGGTTGGCATAAGGGTTAGAGTGTTCGCCAACAGTCCAGGAGACCGGGGTTCAATCCCAGGTCGAGTCATATCAAATACTAAAAAAGTGGTACTTGATGCCTCTACTTGAATAACATTTAGCATTATATTTACCCAACCCTTCCGCTCGGGCAGGATATGACACAAGGTCACTTTTTAAGCGGAGTTTAACAGGTTTCAATTCAGAGTTTTCCTTCTCCTAGACTAGTTGCCTCAGCCTCACCAATGCTGAAGAAATCAGTCTGCCCTACTATTTACCCATAGCTGGAGTGAGAATAATTGGATTCATACTTTTCCCAAGGGTATTAGTGCTATGTGAAATGCAATCAGTCTCGTCCAGGATTTGAACTCGTGTCACCGTGTCCATTTCCTACGACGATAACCATTACACCACGGGCACCTCCACGAGCATTATAAGATGCAGATCAAGAGTAAATAGACCAATCCAGAGAAAGGTATTGTGCGCTAATTTATATCTCGGTGTGCACAGTAGCTATTGAAAGGAGAGCCTTTGAGTCGCCCTAGACTATGGTCAGCTAACTTATATATATATATATATATATATATATATATATATATATATATAAGATTCTGTGGTAGGTGCAAAACTTAAAAACGGCTTCAAAAAGCGTATCCGTTTTCAAATTCTAAAAAAAGGAATGTGACCGAAAGAAAGGGTGCAATAATGCATACGCTTTTTAAAGCTATTTTTAGATTATATATATACATATATATATATATATATATATATATATATATATATATACACACACACACACACTCTCTCTCATATATATATATATATGTGTGTGTGTGTGTGTGTGTGTGTGTGTGTATATATATATATATACCCACCAAAACATTGTACACATATATATTTAAACATATATTGTGTGTGTGTGAGTGTGTGTGTGTATCCGACTGACGTAAAGTCAGACAGGTTTCGATCTTAGCTTGAAGCATCTCGCGAATCTGGCCACCCTGAAGAGTTGTGATACAACGAAACTGTGGATGACTATATATATAACAATTTTTGGATTGCTACGTATTGATATTTATGTTTACCAAGTTTTAATATTATAGACTTTTATAAATAACCGCTAATGATATTCGTTTTATTAATAAAAAATGTTAGGAGTATACTTATTTCTAAGAGATATGGTTTTCCCAAAGCTTAGTCTGGTACATGGTCCCTTATTTATGGGTGACATTATATATGTATATAATTTAAGTACGTAAGCACTCACTTGGGTAAACTTAGTGCATACGAAAGGCTGTTAAAAGCTGGAGATATCGTCGTGACGGGCGTTCACAACTGGCATTTTATTATTTTAGGAAGCAAGGAAGGGTAAACCAGTGTGAATCAAGGAAGGTTTGGTTTGGTGGGTTTTATGGCATATCAACCTTTGTAGGTTATTTAACACCAAATCCATTTTTATGTAAATAATCTGTTCTATTTAAAACAATTCAGTTTAGCATGAGTACACAGTTTAATTGTCAAAAACATTTCTATTTTAAACTATTCAAGCAGTTATATGTAACAATTCAGTTAAGTGTAAATACAGTTTTAATGTTGAAAAACAGTTCTATTTAAAATAATTCAGTTAAGCATAAGCACGCAGTTTAAATGTAAGTGCGGTTTGATTTTGAAAAACATTTCTATTTCAAACAATTCAGTTTAGCATAAGTATGCTGTTAGTTCTATTTAACCCATAGATAGGGCTCTATCAGGTGCTACCACTCCGGGCCAAAGTGGACCTGGGAGCGATGGCAATGAAGGGGTACACCGCATTCCCCAAAGCTCCAGCATTGCTGGAACCTCACCATCAGACTGTTTAGTGTCATATCCAGGACACTCGTTAGGAGGGGGTCTTACCCCTCTGCAGAGAAGCAGTCAGTGTATTCTACAGCCCCAACCGACTGGGCAAGAATCAAGGAAGGGTAAACCAAACTGAGGCAAAGACTGAAAAGCAGACACAGTTAGGAAGGAATGAAGAGAAAGAAAAGTTTAAGTATGTTTCTGTTGTCAAATACCTAACATTTCTTTGGGTTCACCAGTGGAGAATCAAATTATTTGCCCAAATCAAAACCCGTATTATTGAAAAAAAATTCTTCTGACTGCTCGGTATGTATTTACCACCCCCACCCAAAGATAACTTAATTTCTAAGCGGAGACCCGCATGCGTACGGGTGGGTGGTGCCAAAACTAGCATACCCACGCCGGCATTCCTCTTCAGAGGCGCCTCATACATCAGGTAATAAACCTGATCTCTACACATTTCAGAGAAGAAAAATGGTGTACTTTAGTAGGATGCGACCTAAGGTCAGATTTTAAAAGTATCCCCCCACTACTTACCTTGTTCAGGGTTAAGGGCAGAGCAAAAATAGCTTAGTTCCCGTCCGGGATGTGTCACAAGCATCAGGCAATGAACGTGGGTCATACATATCCCTTTCAAACGAGTAGGATATATATATATATATATATATATATATATATATATATATACACTGCCAAGGAAATTTTGTCTTCTCTTGGCTATGTGCAAGACGTGACATGAAGTCAGATCTTAAGGGAAGAACTCCACACACTTGCGAAGGTTTGAGGGCAGTGCAAAGATAGACTAGTTCCTGTCCGGAGTGTGCTATAAACATGAGTCAATGGACTTGGACCCTATCCTTTTCAGACGAGTAGGGTATATATATATATATATATATATACACACACACACACACATCCATACTGCTTAGAGGTTTTCACCCTCTCTTGACAATAGGCAATATGTGACACAGGGTCAGATCTTAAGGAAGGCCCCTCCCTTACCGTCCGGAGGTATGCCACAAGCGTCTAGCAATGAACCTGAAACCCTATCTCCTTTTAGATGAGTGGCTGTCTAGGTGGGAAAACAGTCTCCTAAGGCTGAACCCTTCATTTATTTCACGCAGCAGCCTAGGCACCTGCTGCAACGATCTCCTTATCGTGACTCACACCGAAAGCATCGGTTTCCATCAGATCACCGAAGTTAAGCAACAAGAATGTTGGTAAGGATGGGTAACCACACTTAGAAACAGCAGGCATAGTTTGGATTCACCAAAAACTTCCGTCACAGACAGGAGGAGTACAGCTGGTTTGAATGGAGAGTTTTCTTTCTGCTAGGTAGGTTGCTTTACCAAGGCTAACTGCTCATTCTGTTTGCCCATAGCTGGGGGTGAAGGAAGAGAAAAAGTCATGCCTTACCCAAGGGCATTAACGCGAAGAAAAACGCAAATAGCTTCGTGCAGGATTAGACCTGAAGAAAATGAACCTTTGATGAAAAAAAAATTGGTTCTAATTCAGAAGTGATACTTGGAATATATTTACAGAAAAGGAAGAAAATACGGAAGAGAGTGAGAGAGACGAAAATGTAGAAAGAGATGGGAGGGGGGATGTAGAGAGAAAGGGAGTAAATGTACAACGGGGAGCATAGCATGAAACAAAAATAGAGAGCGAGAAGAAAATGGAAAACGAAAAGAGAGAAAAAGGGGGGATAAATGTAGATAGAGAGAGAGAGATGAAAACAGGAATAAAAACACAGAGAGAGAGAGAGGAAAATGAAGAGAGAGAGAGAGAGAGAGGAGGAATCACTGTAGATAGAGAGACACAAAAATAAAAAGAGAGGAAAATGAAGAGAGAGAGAGGGGGAATCAATGGAGATAGAGAGAGATGAAAATAGGAATAAAAACAGAGAGAGAGAGAGAGAGAATAAAGAGAGAGAGGAAAATGAAGAGAGAGAAAGGAGGAATCAGTGTAGATAGAGAGAGAGAGAGAAACAAAAATAAAAAGAGAGAAAGAGAGGAAAATGAAGAGAGAGAGAGAGGGGGAATCAATGTAGATAGAGAGAGATGAAAACAGGAATAAAAACAGAGAGAGAGAGAGAGGAAAATGAAGAGAGAGAGAGAGAGAGGAGGAATCACTGTAGATAGAGAGAGAGAGAAACAAAAATAAAAAGAGAGGAAAATGAAGAGAGAGAGGGGGAATCAATGTAGATAGAGAGAGATGAAAACAGGAATAAAAACACAGAGAGAGAGAGAGAATGAAGAGAGAGAGGAAAATGAAGAGAGAGAGAGAGAGTGGGGAGGAATCACTGTAGATAGAGAGAGAGAAACAAAAAGAGAAAGAGAGGAAAATGAAGAGAGAGAGAGAGAGAGCGAGGAGGAATCACTGTAGATAGATAGAGAGAAACAAAAAGAGAAAGAGAGGAAAATGAAGAGAGAGAGGGGGAATCAATGGAGATAGAGAGAGATGAAAACAGGAATAAAAACACAGAGAGAGAGGAAAATGAAGAGAGAGAGAGAGAGAGAGAGAGAGGTGGAATCACTGTAGATAGAGAGAGAGAAACAAAAAGAGAAAGAGAGGAAAATGAAGAGAGAGAGGGGGAATCAATGGAGATAGAGAGAGATGAAAAAAGGAATAAAAACAGAGAGAGAGAGGAAAATGAAGAGAGAGAGAGAGAGAGGAGGAATCACTGTAGATAGAGAGAGAGAAACAAAAAGAGAAAGAGAGGAAAATGAAGAGAGAGAGGGGGAATCAATGTAGATAGAGAGAGATCAAAACAGGAATAAAGAGAGAGAGAGAGAGAGGATGAATCACTGTAGATAGAGAGAGAGAAACAAAAATAAAAAGAGAGAAAGAGAGAGAGGAAAATGGAGAGAGAGAGAGGAGGAATCACTGTAGATAGATAGAGAGAGAGAGAGAGAAACAAAAATAAAAAGAGAGAAAGAGAGAGGAAAACGAAGAGAGAGAGGGAATCAATGTAGATAGAGAGATGAAAACAAAAATAAAAATATAGGAAGAGAGAGAGAGAGGGGGGATCACTGTAGATTGAAAGAGAGAGAGAGAGAAAAAAAACAAAAATAAAGAGAGAGAGAGGGAGAAACAAAAATAAAAAGAGAGAGAGAGAGAGGAAAATGAAGAGAGAGAGAGAGGGAATCAATGAAGATAGAGAGAGAAAGAGAGAGACAGATGAAAACAAAATTAAAAACAGAGAGAAAGAAGGGAAAAATGAAGAGAGATTAGTGTGAAGAACCGATTTACATTTAAATAAACACATCATTTATGACGAGTGCGATGCGACGTTTTTTTTTTTTAAATGTTTTTCTAAGCCATCAAAATTTGATAAATACAGACGAGAATTCGATTTGTAAAAAAAAAACAAAATCTAATAAAACCATTTAAAAAATAATAAAAGCAAAATTAATCAATCGATAATATTGGCCAAGTCAAACAGTTTGGTTTAGACTAAGCAAATAACGAAATTACTAAAGAATTTTTATATTCATTAACTTTGAGATTATTTTAAACGCCAAAGACGCTAGATCACTACCATATTACAATTGATCGATAACTCTTTTTTTGTGGGCACAAGTAAGACTTTATAACCAGCATGTTGTTCGGAATCACATACTTCTTCCATATTCTTTTTCGTTCCTTGTCATATGTATCTGTGTTTATAAACCTTTTTTTTTTTTTTTGCTCCAGTTCAGATCTATACAGCTGTGTGTAAGTTGCTATTATTAGACAGGAATACTTGATAAATAGAATTACTTGAGTTAATTAGAACATTCTGAAACCATTTAACTGTGTGCAAACAAATAATCGATATTATTAACTGTTTGGTTCAGTTTAGTTTTTTGGCATATCAACCATTGTAGGTTATTAAATACCAAATCCTCTTTATACATATAAATTAAATATATATGATTTGGTTTGGTTGGGTATTATGGCATATCAAACATTGGAGGTTATTTAATGCCAAATCCTCTTTATACATATAAATTAAATATATAGGATTTGGTTTGGTTGGGTATTATGGCATATCAAACATTGGAGGTTATTTAATGCCAAATCCTCTTTATACATATATATTAAATATATAGGATTTGGTTTGGTTGGGTATTATGGCATATCAAACATTGGAGGTTATTTATTGCCAAATCCTCTTTATACATATATATTAAATACATATGAGTTGTAAACACATTTTGTAACGGACTTGAGCTCTTTTTTGCACACAGTTAAATAGTTTCAAGTATTGCTATATAACAGTCACAATGTAACATCAGTCATTCGTTTGCACATACAATTTGTTCTATTCGAACAATAGATAGGAACCTATCAGGTGCTACCACTCCCGGTCAGAGTGGACCTGGGAGCAGTGGCAATGAAGGAGTACTCCTCGTGCCCGAAAGCTCCAGTATTACTGCAGCATCACCATCAGATTGTTTAGTGTCATATACAGGACACTCGTTGGGGGAGCCTTACCCTCCTGCAGAGATGCAGTCAGTGTTTGCTATAGCCCCAACCGACTGGGCTAATTATTAACTCTGTACAAACAAATGATTAATATCAAATTAGATAGTAATACTTAATAAATAGAATTACTAATGTTAGATAGCAATACTTGAAACCCTTTAACTGTGTGCAAACAAATGACCTCTGGCTTGCTTAAAAATAAAGTTTCATATAACCTATTCACTTTCAGATCATCTCTTTCTTTCTCTCTCTCTAGATAGGATTTGTCATTGATTAGTTGAGTTTTATGGAATATCAACCTTCGTAGTTTAACGCCAAATCCATTTTTATGTAAATAGTCAGTTCCATTTCAAACAATTTAGTTTAGCATGAGTACACAGTTTAATTGTTAAAAACATTTCTATTTCAAGCTCTTCAGTTTAGTCAAACAGTTCCAATTGAGCTAATTCAGTTTCGTATAAGTACAGATTGACAGTTAAATGTTAAAACAGTTCTATGTTAAAAAATTCAGTTTAGTGTAAATACAGTTTCAATGTCAAAAAACAGTTCTGTGTCAAATAATTCAGTTTCGCATAAGCACAGTTTAAATGTAAGTACGGTTTCATTGTCAAAAACATTATTTTAAGCTGTTCAGTTTAGCATAAATATGCCGTTAATTCTATTTAACCCATAGATAGGGCCCTATCAGGTGCTACCACGCCGGGCCAGAGTGGACCTGGGAGTAATGGCAATGAAGTAGTTCTCTGCATTCCCCATAGCTCCAGCATTACTGGAACCTCACCATCAGATTGTTTAGTGTCATATCCAGGTTACTCGTTGAGTGGGGGGGTCTTACCCCTCGGCAGAGGTGCAGTCGGTGTATTCTACAGCCCCAGCCGACCGGGCAAGGATTTGACATTGAATAATCAACACGGCTTGATATGCCATTAAACCAAATAATCTAACATGTTCGCCCATAAATAAGTACAACACTTTCCATTTTAAAAATTTATTCATGAAAAGTTAATTTTTTTCTAAACCAACTAGGCGAGGATATCATTTCTCTCGGAAGACGACACCATCGAAACCGATCTTATTAGGTATTATTTCTTACCAAACTCAACAGCATTGAAACTCCGTATCCAAAAATAAAATTACATTAATATATAAGGAGGAGGTGCCCGTGGTGTAATGGTTATCGTCGTAGGAAGTGGACACAGCGACACGAGTTCAAACCTGGATGAGACTGATTGCATTTCACATAGCACTAATACTCTTGGGAAAGGTATGAATCCAATTATTCTCCCTCCAGCTATGGATAGGGCAGACAAGGTTCTTCAGCCTGTAGTTCATATAGTGATTTACTAAGCTTGGTACAAGGTCAGAAGTATGAGCGCCCTCGACAACTCCCTTATAATGGTCAATAACAATTAGACTAGCTCGTTAACCAAACCAGCACACAAGATGCTGAAAATAAAACGTAAGTATAGCTTGTGGCCTAGCGGGTAGGGTGTTCGCCAATGATCCGGGAGACCTGGGTTCAATCCCAGGCCGCGTAATACCAAAGACTTTAAAAATGGTACTTGATACCTCTTTGCTTAACACTCAGCAATATAAGGTACGTATCAAGGGTAAAGTGGAGCAGTCCAGGGAAAGGAGTAGCGCCCTCCCCTATACCTCGGTGTAGTAGCTATTGAAAAGGAAGCCTTCTGGTTGCCCTCGACTACAGTCGCCAACTTTACCTACTTACTGAGTGAGGATCAAATTAACTTCTCAGTAGGAATTGACCAGCAAAGCTGGCTTGTTAGTCACCCGATCAGACAACCAGGCATTCGTGCCAGTTGGTTAGTTGGCTATTTAACACTTGGTCTCAGGAGGCCGTCCCTTCCAGGCTTTACATTCTTTGCAGGGTTGAGTTGATAGTTCGGCGTCTGGGGGCCCCAATAGAAGAATGCCGACGGGGCCAAGTATTTTTTTTTTTTGCACCTGCAGCGCATGAGTCAATTCGTGCTTGGCTCCCTGCTATGAAATAGCCTTGCGCCGCATTCTAGCTCGGTGGGAAGTCAGTACATACCGCTATTGCAACACGCTCACTATTACACTACAGTAGCTCCCCAACCACTTGAGTACATATCCACGCAGACCGCGCACTCACTCACACACACACACACACACACACACATAACACACGTCCGGCCATTCCACCCTACTCTTCATCTTACTAGTTCAATCTCCTTACAATCCGGTGTGATTATATACAGATTACTCATCCGGTCTTTATTTGTGGAGCTCAAATTAGGATCGATTTCACGATTCATGGCTTGTAAGATCAAGTTTACTGACAACAGCACCGTGACATATAAACGGTGAGACTATTCCAAACACTCTCATCTCTTTCACACACATGAACGTCTGCTCATTTGTAAGCATGTGTATACATATATACACTTAACCAGGCGAGGAGTGACGCGGGGGGGAAGTCCCTCTAGCGTTGTAGTTAACGTGCTGAACTACGATGTCATAGTAAACAAGTTCGAACTAAAGTCGGGCTTTTACTTTCATTTTAGGACTAATACCCCCCGGGAAAGGCATGAAACCCCTTATACCTCCCAGCTATCGGTTAAATAGTATCAATATTGTTCTTCTGTAAGGAGAGCTTGAACATGAAATAACCCACAAAGGTTGATATGGTATTAGACAAACTAAAAACCATTACCACCCTTAATAAACCGAGACTGGACCTCTTTCAGAGGAGGAAGACTACCTCACCAAAAATAGGGGGGGAAAGAGGTGTCCTGCATATAACATTGAAACGTATCAGGTGGTGAGGCTCCTGTTTTTGAGCTTTGGGGAGTAGGAGGATGCTTCTTCATTAACAAGGGGAGTCTCCATGGGGGAGTGGCTAACGTACTAGACTGCAGCATCGTAATAAATGCGTTCGAACTCCAGTCGCGCGCTATTATGTTCACTTTCAGACTAATACCCTTGGAAAAGTCATGAACTCCCTTATCCCTGCAGGTATGAATTAAATAGTATTGTCCTAAATATTGTCCTTCTACAAAGATTAGTTTGGTATTAAAGGTTGATATGCCATTAAACAAATAGATCTGTTTGTAAATGAAGTTTGGTTTATTTTTTTTTTTTTGTTTTGGTTTTAATAGCATATCAACCTTCGTGGGTTATTTAAAGCCAAAGCCATCCTCGTAAAAGAAAAATAGTGGTACTATTTAAGGTTTCTTTGTTTAATGGTATATCAACCTTCATGGGTTATTTAATGCCAAAGCCATCATTGTAGAAGAAAAATAGTGGTACTATTTATGGTTTCTTTGTTTAATGGTATATCAACCTTCGTGGGTTATTTAACGCCAAAACCATCCAGGTAGAAGAAAACTAATGATACTACTTCATCCATAGCTGGAAGGGATAAGGAGGTCCATACCTTTCCCAAAGATTTCAAAGTGAACGGAATAGTGCGACAGGAGTTCAAACTAGTTTACCTCGAGACAGCAGTCGAGCACTTTGGCTATCACAGCAGGGATATCCCCTGAAAGTGAAATGTTTACAGTACGTAGTTCAAGAGTACAAGTGTTAAACATGCCTTTAAATAACCAAACAGGGGTTGATATGCTGTAAAAATACCTCACTAATTTCTTGTTCTTCACAGTCCCTCCCTAAACGATATTTTTGACTCCAAGGGTTAGGGTTAGGGTTAGGGTGAGATGAGACCGTAACAGGTACTACCACTCCGGGTCGGAGTACTAAGGATTATAATCCTTAGTAAACAATCATAGCTTCACATAACTATTCTTAATAAAAATATTTATTCACAGTAGTATAATTTCAAGTATTCCTACCTAATACCAATAATAATATGGTTTCAAGTAATTATTTCTATCAAATAATAATAATCTTGCCCCGTCGCCTTGGATTGTAGATTACACTGACTGCATCTCTGCAGAGGGGTAACCCCCTCAACAAGTGTCTTGATATGACACTAAACAATCTGATGGTGAGGTTCCAGTAATGCTGGACCTTTGGGGAATGCAGAGTACTTCTTCATTGCCATCGCTCCCAGGTCCACTCTGGCCAGGAGTGGTAGCACCTGATAGGGTCCTATTTATGGGTCAAATAGAACTAAACTGTGTGCTTATGCTAAACTGAATTGCTTGAAATGGAACTGTTTTTGACATTGAAACTGTACTCACGTTTAACTGAATTGTTTGAATTAGGACTGTTTGATTAAACTGAATAGCTTGAAAAAAATGTTTTTGAAGATTAAACTGTGTACTTATGCTAAACTTAATTGTTTGAAATAGAACTGTTTATTTATATAAAAATGGATTTGGTATTAGATAACTCACAAAGGTTGATATGCCATAAAACATAAACAAATATACCCAGGATAATCCATTTTTAGGGGGATCCTACCCCCTCTGTAGGGGATACAATCAGCTATCCAAGACACAAAAAAACTGGAGCCTTACCATACCACACTTCTCTTGCTTATGGTCCTATCGAATACGAATAATTTGCTAACAGATCCATAGATAGGTAGTATCACTTCGAGTCCGTGGAACTAGGAGTAATGGCTATGAAGGGATAATGCATACTCATCAGATATCCAGAAATGTAGTTTTACCACCAGACGCACTTTAGTATCCTATCCAGGACAGCTTTTTTGCAGGGAGGAGGTCTTACCTCTCGGTAGGAGATATAGTCAGCATATTCTCAGCCCAGAGAGAGAGAGAGAATAGTTTATTGGATGTAGGTTATATAGGAAGTGGGTGTGTGCGTAAGTGTGCAGTAGACAGTGGTGTACGTAAATGCTGTGGGAGGTACACAGTTGTGTATATGAATTTGATACTGAGGGAGTAGGGGGTCGAGAAGGAAACACTTTCCTTACCTTTTTTTTATTTTAGGTGCGTATATGTGTGTGTATGTGAGTTGCTTTTCGTTCTGTTATGCCTACTTGGGTATCTACTTTTCCTCCGGCCTAGTTTCCATCCAGATTGAAGAACTTCTCCCCCACCACTATGCCAATAGTAGCAGCAGCAGCAGTACAGAATAGTACTGCCCGCCTCCCTGCGGGAGTGTTATCTTGTAAGAGTGCCTCCAAACACTCACTAACTTTTCTCTCTAATTTCATTCCAGCTAAGAGGAATGGAAACTGTGGGGGGGGGGTAGTTAAGTAGGGGGCCCGATCTGTAAGGGACAAGAAGTTAGTGAATTGGTACGAACATAGAAAAAGTTAAAAAAAAAATAAGAGAAACGCATATTCAAGAAAATGGTAGAAGGAACAAAAGTTGAAAGAGAGAGAGAGAGAGAGAGAGAGAAATTAGGTGCGCTGGTAGGAAAGAGAAAGAAAGGAAGACAGAGAGAGAGAGAAACGCGAAGTAGCAGCAGAGAGAAAGAGAGGGAGAAAGAGAGAATAAAAGAATAATATGTTCAAGGAATGAAAGGGAGAAAAACACACACACACAAAAAAGGAATCGTAGAAGAAACTAAAGATTAAAGACAAAAATAGAAAAAGCAGAAAGGACTAGAGAGAGAGAGAGAGAGAGAGAGAGAGAATAAAATCTGGTAGAAAAATGAATTCTTTCCTGACAAATCTTTCATTTTACACTTTACCTGGAGACAAACAAAAAAAGAGAGAAAAGGAAAGAAAAAGAGAGAAAAGGAAAGAAAAAGGTCATTTCACTTTTTTTTAGCAAGATTGGGTGGGTGGGGGGAAGTTAGGAATAAAATCTAGTACGGTTTTAGGAATGAAAGAGAGAGAGAAAAAATAGTAGAAAGAATTAAAATGAGAGAGAGAGGGGGGGAGAGAATGAATGAAAGAAAAATAATAGTGAAGATAAAACGGTCAAGTATTTCTTTAATTATAAAAAAAAAAAATTTCTTGCTTTTAATCTCTTTCGTCACATTCTTTACTTGAAGACAAATGAGAAAAGGAAAAAAAAAAGAGACATTTTTCGGTTTTTAAAAAGCATAAAAACCGGTAGGATCATAGGAGTGAAAGAAAGAAAAAATACGAAAATAAAGAAAAAAGTGGTAAAAAGAAGGAGAGAGAGATTAAGGGAGATATAGAAAGAGGAGGAAAATATAAAACGCTAAAGTTTTTTCTTTTTTTTTTATATTTCAATTCTTTCACCCTATTCTGAGACGAGAGAGAGACAGAGAGAGGTAGAAAGAGAAATATAAAGGTATATAAAAAATATGGAACGGTTAGGTTTTAATTTTCTTTTCCTCTCTTTCATGAAAAAGGAAAAGAAACAAGTAAAAAAGCGAAATGAAAGAAAGAAAGAAAAAGAAAGAATGAAGGAAGGAAAAAATCATATTATACATTTACAAGGAAGGAGTGAATAATGGAAACCAAAAGGAAGAAATAAAAGGAAAAAAAACAAAACAAATCCTTTTATAGAAAAGACGTATAACTTAACAAAAGGAGAAAAAAAAAGGAAAACAAACAAAAAAAAAAACACCCTAAAAAAAAAAACTCGACTAATTTCTATCCCCAACAATCTATACATAAACATATATCTTTCTTATCCCTAAATTTTTCTTAGAGTCTCACATCTCTTATTCCTCAATTGGCGGCCATCTTTCTTCCTAACTTGAAATTTCTATTCCTCCTTTCGGCTCTTTCTGTTTTCTTTCTATCTTAACCGATTCTCTATCCCTCCCCACTTATTTCTACTTTTAGTATCGTTTACACGCACTAGAAGGGATTAAAAAAATATCACCGACTGTGTAGACAGAGCTAAAAGGCGATAGGGATAAAAATTTAAAAAAGAAAAAGTAAATCAAAATTTAAAAGCCGAAAGACGACGACTTGATAGATTTGAGTAAAAAAAAAAAATATCAATTCTAAAATAAAGAAAATGTTACCTACATGAAAGATAAAGCAGAACGAAAAGAAAAGGGAGGATAGTCAGTTGTAAGGACAAGAGAACTAGCAAGCAACTCCCCTTTGCCACTTCACCCGGGAGCAGTTTTAAGGCAGCCAGAATTTAAGGGTTGTAAAGTTAAAGAAAAATAAATAGCTTTTTTCTTTTCTTTTAAACGGTTTTGGTGTTGTGCACAAGCTTTGAAAAATGTGTTAAATGAATAAATATACCCTCAAGGTAAAATAACTTGTAAAATTCAAATGATGTCCAACCTCGGCAAAATCCTTTAAAATTTCACCCACAGATGATTTTTCGAAGCAAATCGATGCGTGTGTGTGTGTGTATGAGAGAAAAACGGAAATAAATCCAGCTGCATTATATATATATATATATATATATTTCAAAGGATGTATTTATTCTTACATGAGTAATATGTCAATGCTTGACGTTCCGTCTTTTTTAACCATCTTCAAAGCGATGTTATGTGATGTGGTCTCATCTCCCCCCACCACCACCACCAACAAAAAAAAAATCACTTCCCCAAATTTTTTTTTAGGAAGTGACAATGTCACATTATAACATCACCCCGAAGTTGGTAAAAAAAAACCCCGAAACGTTTAACATTGGCATATTATCAATGTATAAATATATCATTAAAATTAATTGTTTTTTTCCTCAATTTTCATGCATGCACACACATTTTATATATATATATATATTATATATATATATGCGAGAGAGAGATGAGGGAGTTCGAGTCTTATTGGGTTCCCCATTCATATGGCCATGTTCCACATATGTTCTCTGACGAAAGCAACAAGCTGGAACCATACACGTAAGTCGGAACAAAAAGAATAATTCTTAAAAAATACAAATCTCTTAGTGGACCTATTCATATTGAAATATTTACTTTTTTCTCTCTTTGGACCAACTACAATAACACCAAAAAACCCTTTTTTTACATATATATATATATAAACTACAAAAATGTAATCAGTAAAGCCTGCCCCCCACCTAGCTCAACGAGTTGGTTGGTACTAGAAGAATAAGAAAAAACTAAAAGAAAGAACCGTAAACCTACCTACCTACCTACTTCCACGAGATACTTTTTATCTAATCATAGATATCACTTTCCGTACCTAACAATTCCATTAAAACTATAACACGTTCTGACTTTTTGAATGTACGTCCTTTTACGTACCATATATATATATATATATATATATATATATATATAACATCAAGACGACTCTTAAAAAACCGTCAGACATTTTACATTCAGTCGAATTTTACAGTTTCGGAGCAGATACAGAACTTATACGCCAAAACATAAAAAATCGAAGAATTTTGAGCAAATTACCAACTGAATGGTAATCTAGGCAATTACACAAGAATTCTGCGAGCAATACTGAACAAGTACTGGAGGCAGTATCCTACAATGCAGCAGATATACAGCCACCTACCATCCATCTCGAAAACTATCCAAGTTAGACGAACCAGACATGCAGGACACTGTTCGAGAAGTAAGGTCGAACTGTGAAGCCCTTCAAAGGCAGGATGACCAGGTAAGAACCTATATACAACATACCGATACAGGGTGTAGCCTTGAAGACCTACCGGGAGCGATGGACGATAGGGATTGGTGGTGGAGATCAGGGAGATCCGTGCTGGCGGACCGACATGATGATGACTAACTGAATGACAACACCAAATTCATTTTCGAAGGTTTTCCAAGTTTTTGTTTCGAGATATTAACATAAGTCTTGATATTTTCCCTGGCAATCTTCGTTACCCTTTGAATATCATATTTACCCAACCCCTCCGCTCGGGCAAGGTCAATTTTTTTAAAGCGGAGTTTAACAGGTTTAAATTCAGAGTTTTCCTTCTCCTAGACTGAAGAATCCCGTTTGTCCTACTATTTACCCATAGCTGGAGGGAGGTTATTTGGATTCATACCTTTCCCAAGGGTATTAGTGCTCTGTGAAATGCAAACAGTCTCGTTCAGGATTTGAACTCGTGTCGTCGTGTCAATTTCCTACGACGATAACCATTACACCACGGGCACCTCCTTACCCTTTCAATACCGTATGCAACTTTAAACGAATTCCTAGCACCGTGACTGTTCTATTGGCGAAACTTAGAATACACTGACTATCCTCAGCAGAACGATCGGTTTGATTTCTTGGTTTGATGGCGCATTAACCTTCATGGGTTATTTAATGCCGAGGCTCTTTTGTTGAAGAACAGTAGTGGTACTATTTAACCCATAGCTGAGACGATTAAGGAAGTTCACACCTTTCCCAAGGATATTAGTCAAAAAGAGAATATAATAGAACGACATCGGTTCGAACTTGCTTACTCCGATCTCGCAGACCAGTACATGAGCCACTAGACCATGGAGACTCTCCCAAGGCAGAAGGGTAAGAACTCACATAAAAATGGGCGGTACACGTGACTGTTTCTGTAGCCTACTTTACGATCCATTCCATACACATGTGTAGATTCTTGATCACACACACATTATATATTTTCTTACCGGTAGTTGAGCATTCTTGCGAGGAATGACAGGTTGCCACTGGCGTAATGTAAAGCTCTTCTAATGAACTGAGCACTCCAGCAGCTGTTAAGCGTATATGTAAACAAAGGAAAATAATACATATACGTTAAATTCCTTCGCTTACGCTGAAGTTGCCGATAGTTCGAGGTGAAGATATCCGACTGGCGTAAAATCGGCTGAACTTCGATTCTGGTTTTGAAACATCTCGCGCGTCGAGCCACACTGATGAGTTGTGAGACAACGCAACAGTCTCTCTGTGGATGACTATATATATATATATATATATAGCCTAATGAGTAGAGTGTTCGCCAATGGTCCGGGAGACCGGAGTTCAATCCCAGGTCGAGTCATACCAAAGACTCAAAAATGGTACTTGATGGCGCCTTGCTTAACACTCAGCATTATAAGGTAAGGATCGAGGGTAAAGTGGAGCAATCTACTTGGTGTAGTAGCTATTGAAAAGGAATCCTTCGGGTCTCCCTCGACTACAGTCGCCAACTTTACTTACTATAAACACACACACACACACACGGATCATTCAATAAAAAAAGGTGAATTTTACCAAAGGAGTCGGCAATAGAAAACTTTATTTAAAGTTGCACCTTTTTCGGGGAAATCAATAGTGATAGGTCCTTTCATGTCCTACAAGACTGTCAGCATGACCTTCTTGACTGACTGCTACGCCTGGAACTACTATTTTTTTTTTTTTTTTTTTACAGGAGAGTCAATGTATTTCCACTACATGGACTGTCTTTTCGACGCACACTCGCACACCCATATAATCCCATTTGTAAGCATATTTTTTTTTACTAAAAATTGCTTCTCCGTTAGACATTTTCATCTAAATCTTACATAGTTTGCATTTCTAAGCAACCAAAAAGTTTATGACAGACCTTTGTTCAAGCCTGGAATGTTTTGTCACGATTTTGAATAGCTTTAAAACAAATAACAAATTTCAAGAGCTATGCATAGATTGGTTTCATTTGGTTGGGTTTAATGGCATATCAACCATTGTAGGTTATTTAATGCCAAATCCTCTTTATACATATATATTAAATATATAGGATTTGGTTTTGTTTTATGGCATATCAATCATTCTTTATACACATTCTATATGATTTGTAAACAGTTTGTAGATAAAGATTGCTATACTTAATAATTTGTTCGAAATGTGTCTATTTACCTCAAGGAATCAAACTTTTTTGTACCTAGCTAGAAGACATCGAAGATAATTTCAGCTGTGTTAAAATTAAAAGTATTAAAACGAGGGTAAATTGGTTTATATATATATATATATATATATGAATTGGTTGGGTTGGGTTTTTTGGCATATCAACTATTGTAGCTTATTTAATGCCAAATCCTCTTTATACATATATATCAAATATATATGATTTGGTTTGGTTGGGTTTTATGGCATATCAACCATTGTAGGTTATTTAATGCCAAATCCTCTTTATACATATATATCAAATATATATGATTTGGTTTGGTTGGGTTTTATGGCATAGCAACCATTGTAGCTTATTTAATGCCAAATCCTGTTCATACTTATATAATATATATACATGATTTACTTGGGTTGGGTTCAATGAAATATCAACGATTGTAGCTTATTTAATGCCAAATATTTATACATATCTATTAAATATATGATCGGTAAACACATTTTGTTGATAAAATTTTTAAATGAACCGGAGCTTCTTTTTTTATTCACAGTAAAATGGTTTCAAGTATTTCAACTTATAATTCATTTTTGCACACAAATAAATGGTTTCAAGTATTCCTATGTAACAGTAACAATCTAAGATCACTCATTCGTTTGCACACGGTTAAATCGATACACATGATTTTTAAGTGGATAGTTTGGAGGTAATTTCATTTTAAAATGAATTACAACAAATTTCTTTACACACTAGTATTGCTATTGCTTCTACACAGTTTAATGGTTTCTACTATGGCTATCTCACACTAATAATTCTATTCAATATCAATCATTTGTTTGCCTACAGTGAAGTGGTTACAAGTATTGCTATTTAACACTAATAATTCTATTCAATATCAATCATATATTTCCACTTGTGAAGTGGTTACAAGTATTGCTATTTAACGTTAATAATTCTATTAAACATCATTCATTTGTAAAGTAAGTAAAGTTCGCGGCCGTAGTCGAGGGCGATCAGAAGGCTCCCTTTGCAGTAGCTACTACAAAGAGGAGTAGGGGACGGCGCAACTCCTTTCCCTGGATTGTTCCACTTTACCCTTGATACGTACCTTATAGTGCTGAGTGTTAAGCAAGGAGGTATCAAGCACCATTTTTAAAGTCTTTGGTATGACGCGACCTGGGATTGAACCCAGGTCTCTCGGACTATTGGCGAACTCATTCATTTATAAACAGTTAAATGGTTTCAAGTATTGTTATGTATCACTAACAATTCAATTTGACATCAGTCATTTATTTTCACAGAGTTAAATGATGAAACAGTTCTATTTCTAACAATTCAATTTAACTTATGTCATTCGCTTGGTTTGGTTTTATGGCATATCAACCCTTGTAGGTTATTTAATGCAAAATCCGGTTTATACACACATATATATATATATATATATATATATATATATATATATATATATATAATTTGTAAACATACATCAACAAAGTTAAATGTTTCCAAGTATTGCTACGTATCATTAAAAATTCAATTAAACATCAGTCATTTGTTAAGTGATAAAACAATTCTATTTCTAACAATTCGATTCAGCATATATAATTTGTTTGCACACAGTGCAAATGTCAAACGGTTATTCTTGACCCATAGAAGTCAAGTGCTACCAGAGTGGATCTGGGAACAGCAGCTATGACAAGGTACTCCGCACTCCCCAAAGCTCTAGCATTATCGACGCCTCATAATCAGATCGTTTGGTGTTATATACAAGACAATCTTTGAGGTAATCTTATCCCGATACAGATATGCAGTCGATATATTCCACAGCCCCAGCCGACAGAGCTGGTTGTATTAGCGTGAATCAAAGGTTTAGCAATATTTTAGTACGAGCTAATTTTGCAGCGTGTACATCAGGTAACCGAAGCAGTTGAAGACGTTGTGCTCGATAGTATCGTGCTAGTTGGTGCACTGATATGTTTTGCATTGCAACGTAGTCTAATTTGGGAACTTATGCTTTACGAGTTCGAATTATGCCTTAACGCCACGCGCCACGGAAGCAACAAAAAATATTTGTAGGGCAAAAAGCGAAGGAACAGTTGATCATAGTAGAGTAAGCAGAATGTTAAAGAAATTTCGCTTGGGTTGCAAGAACCTCGATAATCAGACATGGTCAGGTAGGCCTAAAACCATAGATTTCGAGGCCGTGCTCCAAAACTTAGAGGGGTGTCCTCGTGGTGTAATGGTTAAAGCGATGGACTGCGGAATCGTAGTAAACGAGTTCGTACTCCAGTCATGCTATTACGTTCACTTTCGGGCAAATACCCTTGGGAAAGGTATGAACCCCCTTATACTCACAGCTATGGGTTAAATAGTACCACTACTGTTCTTCTAGGAGAATAGCTTTGGCATTAAATAACCTACGAAGGTTGATATGCCATTAAACAAAGAAACCAAACCAAACTAAAACTTAGAGGCGAATCCTTCGAGTAGCACCCGTAGAATATCAGGCGAGCCAGGCATCTCACACCCGAATCCTGGTTTGGTTTGGTTTGTTGGGTTTTATGGCATATCAACCTTTGTAGGTTATTTAACGCCAAATCCATTTTATGTAAATAATCTGTTCTATTTAAAACAATTCAGTTTAGCATAAGTACACAGTTTAATTGTCAAAAACATTTCCATTTCAAACTATTCAAGCAGTTGTATGTAACAATTCGGTTAAGTGTAAATACAGTTTTAATGTCGAAAAACAGTTCTATTTGAAATAATTCAGTTAAGCATAAGCACGCAGTTTAAATGTAATTAGGGTTTAATTGTAAAAGTCATTTCTATTTCAAACTATTCAGTTTTACTCAAACAATTCAGTTTAGCATAAGTATGCTGTTAATTCTATTTAACTTGTAGATAGGACCCTTATCAGGTACTACCACTCCGGGCCAGAGTGGACCTGGGAGCAATGGCAATGAAGGGGTACTCCGCATTCCCCAAATCTCCAGCACTGCTGGAACCTCACCATCAGATTGTTTAGTGTCATATCCAGGACACTCATTGGGAGGGGGGGTCTTACCCCTCTGCAGAAGCGCAGTCAGTGTATTCTACAGCCCCAGCCGACTGGGCAATACACAGAGTTAAATGTCAAACAGTTTTATTTCAGATAATTCAGTTCAGCATAAGTACACAGCTTAGACGTCAAAAACAGTTCTATTTCGAGCAATTCAGTTCAGCACTAGTACGCAGTCTCAATGTCAAAACAGTTCTATTTTAAACAATTCAGTTTAGCATAAATACGCAGTTTAAATGCAAAAACCAGTATAGAGAAAGAAGCACGTAGTTCTATTTAACCCATAGATAGGACCCTTATCAGGTGCTACCACTCCGAGTCAGAGTGGACCTGGGAGCGATGGCAATGAAGGGGTACTCCGCATTCCCCAAAGCTCCAGCATTGCTGGAACCTCACCATCAGATTTTTTAGTGTCATATCCAGGACACTCGTTGGGGGGGGGGTCTTACCCCTCAGCAGAGAAGCACTCAGTGTATTCTACAGCCCCAGCCGACTGGGCAACCCGAATCCTGGGTTACATGTTATCAAAATATTGCAAAAATATTGACCCAACTAATAATACTATTTAACCCACAGCTGGAGGGATAAGGGGGTTCATGCCTTTCCCAAAGGTATTAATCCAAAAGTGAATATACCTCCACGACTAGTGTTCGAATTTGCTTCCTACGATGTCACAGTCCAGCACTTCAGCCATTACGCCACAAGGACTACCCCCCGCCCCAAATAGAAGCAATACGGTAGTCCGTATACTACAAGATCACCGTTTTGTAACCATGAACTGTCGAATAAACGACACAGAAGATTTATTTCCTGAAGGTTTTTGAAACTATCCGAAACATGTTCCTGCCACACGATGTTTCAGGTTGCCGAGCAACCAGAGCACTTCCGGTAGACCAAACTTTTTTTCTTCTTCTTAAAGAGTGTGTCACGCTTTGAGGAACACACTTATTGGAAATCGTTCTAGTGCTTCCGCTTCTGTGCATCCCCATGAACGCAAGCACTCGTGTATTAAATTCGAATAATTAAATACTAGACGAGCCGCTAACCCATTGGGTTCCCGTAGTAAGAGCCGCCAAGGGTTCTGGTGAGAAAGGAGCAAAAGATTATTTCCGTTGTATCGAGAATTAATAAAAAGAAAAAGTTCGGTAATAAATTGGACTAGAAATTGCTTTATTTTCCAAGTTGTAGAATTTTAATGATTGCTCTAATACAGATCTCGCTACCTTTTTGTGTTACTCTTCCACACACGCATATATAATTGGTTGGTTGGGTTTTATGGCATATCAACCTTTGTAGGTTATTTAACGCCAAATCCATTTTTATGTAATTAATCCGTTCTATTTCAAACAATTCAGTTTACCATGAGTACACAGTTTAATTGTCAAAAACATTTCTTTTTCAAACTATTCAAGTTATATATAACAATTCAGTTTAGTGTAAGTACAGTTTCAATGTCAAAAATGATTTATTTACTGTTATATGCTATCACGTATTCCTATGTAATAGAATTGATTTTCTCTCCATTTTTTTCAAAGTTAAATACAACTAACAGCATACTTATACTAAACTGAATTGTTTGATTAAACTGAATAGCTTAAAATAGAAATGTTTTTGACAATTAAACCGTACTTACATTTAAACTGCATGCTTATGCTAAACTGAATTGTTTGAAATAGAACTGTTTATTGACATTGAAACTGTATTTACACTAAACAGAATTGTTTAACATAGAATGTTTTTTAACAATTAACTGTGTGTATATAAAATTTGTACTTATACTAAACTGAATTAGCTGAATTAGAACTGCTTGATTAAACTGAATAGCTAGAAATAGAAATGTTTTTGACAACTAAACCGTACTTCCATTTAAACTGCATGCTTATGCTAAACTGAATTGTTTAAAATAGAACTATTTTTTGACATTGAAACTGTATTTACACTAAACAGAATTGTTTAACATAGAATGTTTTTTAACAATTAACTGTGTGTAAACAAAATTTGTACTTATACTAAACTGAATTAGCTGAATTAGAACTGCTTCACTAAACTGAATAGCAAGAAATAGAAATGTAATTGCTGGAACCTCACCATCAGATTGTTTAGTGTCATATCCAGGACACTCGTTGGGGGTGATCTTACCCCTCTGCAGAGAAGCAGTCGGTGTATTCTACAGCCCCAGCCAACTGGGCAAACGCATATATAAGTTAGAATAGCGATGAGACAGAGTTGACGGTATTCTAACTTTGAAAAAAGTGGAGAGAAAATTATTTGTATCACGTGATACCATATAATGGTAAATAAATTATTTGTATTAAGAATAGCGAGTTGACTCAATGTTTGCTTTCTAAGGGTTGATATTAGTTACTTGAAACCATATAACTGATATAATAAATGATTATTATTACATAGAAAGAAATAATTTAAAACCATAAAATTGTGTAAAAGATATTTATATGAGACACGAATACTTGACACCATACAACCGTTTGCAAATTATTTCTATCAATTTGGAATATAACTAAATCATTTCTATTTGTTACTTGAAACAAAATAACAGCGCCAACAAATGATCGAAATTATAAATTACTGCTATTTGATAGGAATACTTGAAACCATATAACTGTGCGCAAAGAAAAAAAAATGAAAATCCTAAACTCCAAGGGAATTGGTTATATATATATATATATATATATATATATATATATATACATTGAAGTAAATTATGGAAAATAATCTGACAATGTGGAGAAAAATACTAAAAAAACAATGTAATCCAAAGTGAAGAATTTAATATGAAAGAAAGTCGACGTTATAACGTTTCGGTTTTAATAAGTCATCATCAGGGCTTAGAAAAGATGTTATGAAGTGACGTTAAGCATCCATCGGTGATCTAACGACACTTTTCTTAGCCCTGATGATGGTTTATTAAAACTGAAACGTTACAGACGTCGACTTTCTTTCATATTAAATTCTTCACTTTGGATTACTTTGTTTTTCAATTCTCTCTCTCTCTCTCTCTCTCTCTCTCTCTCTCTCTCTCTCTCTCTCTCTCTCTCCACACACACACAATAAAAGATGTACTTATTTGGGGACTGGTTTGGTTTCTTTGTTTAATGGCATGTTTAATAACGTGGGTTATTTAATGCCAAAGCCGTACTTCTAGAAGAACAGTAGTGGTACTATTTAACCCATAACTGGGAGGATAAGGGGGTTCATGCCTTTCTCAAGGGTATTTGCCCGAAAGTGAATGTAATAGCGCGACAGGAGTACGAACTCTCTTACTATGATTCAAAAGTCCATCGCTTTAACCATTACACCACGAGGACACCCCCTACTCTGGAACTGCTGAATATTTATATTTTAGGTGGAGAGTTTAGCAATAAATAATATGTTTTGATTGGATAGAAATAATAAAATTTTGAAACTGGTTAGGGTTATTCTATAGCTAGAGCTTGCGAAGGAACATTCATTGTACATCACATTTGTTTGATCCATAAGACATTTTTTTTGTATATGATCCAATCGAACACGAATAATTCTTAAAGAGATCCATTTGACCTATAACTAGGATCCTAACAGGTACTTACACGACAACTCAGAATGGACGAGGGAGTAATGGCAATGAAGGAGTACGCCATACTTCATAAAGTAACAGAACTGGAGCCTCACCATCAGATAGAGTTTAATGTAATATCCAGGATACCCCTGGGGGCATCTTATTCTTCTGTAAGGGATACAGTTGTATACGCTTTCGAAAGGGTTATTTGCTTACAGAATTTATATACTGTAGAGTTTGGAAAGAAATAATACCTAATGATATCAGTTTTTATTTATAATGTTCCATTGGTAGCTTTGGTTTTCGCACCTCATCTGATGCTGGGCGGAGAAGCTTCATAGGACAAAATCAAACCACTGCTTTTCATCTATTTAAGTGGCCTGGTTTGATTTCTTTGTTTAATGGCATATCAAACTTCGTGGGTTATTTAAAACCACAGCCATTCTTATAAAAGAACAGCAGTGGTATTATTTAACTTCTAGCTGGAGAGATAAAAGGGTTTCTATTTTTCCCAAGGTTATTAGTCAAAAAGTGAACGTAATAGCACGTCTCGCTTACTATGATGTCGCAATTCACCACATTAGCTACTACGCCATGAGAACTCCCCTACATGGGTGGCGTCTGCCTTCTTTCGAGTCAACAACAGGTGCATACTGCTGAGTCAGGAGTTCTAACCCCAACGATGGTAAAATTAAACACAAAGTAAAAAAAAAAAAAAACCAACAAAAAACAACAATCTTACATGCTGGGTACTTCTGGTGAAATGAGGGCAAACTCATAAGCAATTTTCTCTTATTGACTCCTACATATCATATTTACCCAACCCCTTCGTTCGGGCAGGATATAACACAGCTGGAGTAAGAATAATTGGATTCATATCTTTCCCAAATGCAATCAGTCTCGTCCAGGATTTGAACTCGTGTCCCCGTGTCCATTTCCTACGACGATAACCATTACACCACGGGCACCTCCAATGGACTCCTACATATGGACACACCAGAGTTGGTCAACCAACAGAAAACTTACATCAGCTTTGACCTGACACTGAATGCCGTCTAGAGGGGAGAGAGAGAGAGAGAGATGATGAATAGGGACGGATGGAGCGAGAGAGACAATGGATCCGTACTTGTCTTGATGATGATCTTTGATCTAGAAGAAACTTAGCTGTTTTTTTGTTTAATGGCATATCAACTTTCGTGGGTTATTTAATGCTAAAGACATACTTATAAAAGGATAGTATTGGTATTATTTAACCAATGGCAAGAGGATATATATTAACCCACTCCTTACGAGAAGTAATCTATTAAGCATTTTGTTTAGATGTGACACAAGGCCGAATGAATGGAGCAAGAATTGGATGCAATACAAGATGACTCAACCTGGAATGGTACCTCGGTCTCTTGGACCATTGACGAACACTCTATTCATTAGGCCAATTGCCCAGAGGTTATTTGTAAACGGAGTTTAACAAGTTTGGATTGAGAGTTTTCCTTCTCCTAAACCGGTTGCCATAACAAGGTTGAAGAGCTCAGTCTGCTCTATCATTTATCTGTAACAGGAGGGAAAATAACTGAATTTATACCTTTTCCAAGAGTATAAGTGTTACGTGATTGGTTGAGTTTTATGGCATATCAACTATTGTAGGTTATTTAGAGCCAAATTCCTTTTATATATATTAATTGATAACAAGGTAATAAAAGCTGAAGGAGAGATTTATTGAGAAAACAAAAAATTTCCCTTTGTTTTGTATTTTTAAACATCCATTGTTGATTTAACATCACTAGATATCATCCCACTCAGTCCTGATGATGATTCATTAGAACCAAAACGCTACCAGATAAAAGAGTTCGTGCCTTTCCTAAGGATATAAGTCCGAAATTGAACGCAACTGGAATTCGAACTCGCTAACTCCGATGTCGCAGTCCAGTAGGTTAGCAACTACGCAACGGCGACTCCCTACTAGAAGAAACTTAACCTTTTTTATATTAAATCGTTATGGCTATACTTATTTATAGAAAAGACTATATGTTCCTCGTATATCTATGTAAGTCATGATTAACTCAAAAGGGTTTAAATGGCTTTGATCCTGAATTTTGTCTAGTTAGTTTTCTGACTACGGACTGTGGAAAAGCCAGCTAAGAAGATTTCTCTTCCGTGAAGCCTTTAGAAGCGATCTGGAACACGCTGCTGCCACATTGTGTTCTTATATTCCAAATTGAAAACATCTGGCAATTTTCAAGAGCAGAGGCATACTTATAGTACATCTATGTGAAAAACATTGGAATATATATATATATATATATATATATATATATATATATATATATATGTGCGTGTGTGTGTGTTTATATACATGTTCTTATATAAATACTTTGTGTGTGTGTGTGTATATATATATATATTCATAAGATGTGGCTATATATATAAATATATATATATAAAAAATGGCACCCACACACGTGTTTATATATATATATATATATATATATATAGAGAGAGAGAGAGAGAGAGAGACATACATACACACTGGCCTATTGGGTAGAGTGTTCGCCAATGGCTCGGGAGACTGGGGTTCAATCCTAGGTTGAGTAATACTAAAGACTCAAAAATAGTACTTAATATCTCCTTGCTTAACACTCAGCAAAAAAAGGTACGTATCAAGGGTAAAGTGGAACAATCCAGGGAAAGGAGTTGCGCCGTCCCCTACTCCTCTTTGTAGTAGCTACTGCAAAGGGAGCCTTCTGATCGCCCTCGACTACGGCCGCGAACTTTACTTACTTTACAAATGAATGATGTTTAATAGAATTATTAACGTTAAATAGCAATACTTGTAACCACTTCACAAGTGGAAATATATGATTGATATTGAATAGAATTATTAGTGTTAAATAGCAATACTTGTAACCACCTCACAAGTGGAAATATATGATTGATATTGAATAGAATTATTAGTGTTAAATAGCAATACTTGTAACC
>CAUZXS010001079.1:167500-170000 GCA_963585895.1 Sepioteuthis lessoniana | reverse complement strand
GCCCACTTCCGGTTTTTTGCTTTTTATTACCGGTTGGAATTAGAATAAATTAATTTTTTATTTTTTAAAAATTTTTTATTACATTTCAACTTAAAACTCCAGATTTAATAGTAATTTAGGGAAGAACAACCTTTCTTAATATCCTTACGTAAGGAAACAGTAATACTTATATTAAATTGAATTCAAAATTCAAAATTAAATTTTTTTTGAGAACTAATTCTTTATTTATTGCGGACTTTAATGGGGATACTGTTACAAGACTCAGCATTCCTATCCGAGGTCGCGGTAAAATGACCTGAAGAAGGCCAGAGGTGAAATTTGGCCGAAACGTAGTGAAAGAAGAAAAACAACACAAAAACTACCAAGATGAGGATAAAAAGTCCGCAATAAATAAAAAATTAATTCTCAGATTAAGAAGCTTCATCACAAAATGATTCCAATTAAAGACAATTGAATTTTTTTTATTTCTAATCTTATTTTCGTGCCTATTAATTCAGTTACCCCTCTATTGAAGAGTACAAACACATCACATGGTTTCCTCCCATCTTTTTTTATTTTATTTTATTTTATTCATTTCACCTTAAATCTCATTTTAATCCTATGTAATTTTATTTAAGCATTATCTATGCTAATTTGTCTATAGTTTAAATTTATTCCTATGTCTACATCTAGCTATTAATTCACATCGCTGATTTAATAATATATATATATATATATATATATATATATATATATATATATATACGAGGTTTCTTCGATAGATAAGAATATAAGTTCGGGAGTAGGCTATGGGAAGCATTGTTGACTGTTGCACCTTTTTCACGGAAATCAATAATAACTTAATAACTGGTCTTTTCACAGTCAACAAGACTGTCAGGATGACCCCCTTTACTGAACACTGTGCCCGAAACTCTTTTTCTACTGAAGAATCAGTGTGTTCCCATATCATCGGTCTTTTCGGTTCAGACTCGTTGTGACAAGCCCATTTTAGTCCATTTGTAAATATTTTTAAAACTAAGACATGCTTCTCCTTACAAATCATGCACTCTTCAAATCTAAAATGGTTTGCTCTTCTAAGCACCTCATAAAATCTGATGCCAGATTGAAATCGGAGGCACCCTGTTTGATTCACCACCATTTTGAAAGACGATCAAATCAAAATTTTGAATGACGATCAAATCATAGATTTTAAATGACGATCAATCAAAGATTTTGAATGACGATCAAATCAAAGATTTTTGGCCAGGGGAAAATAATTTTTCTTATAAATCAATACCTAACAATTCAGTGTTAATGCTTATATAAAAAAAATTCTGAAAAAATATTTTTTTCTTTAAGAATATCCCATATTTATTGAATGAACCTCGTATATCTAGTGCCCAGTCGGCTGGGGCTGTAGAAAACACCGACTGCTTCTCTGCAGAGGGGGTATGATCCCCCCCCACCAACGAGTGTCCTGGGTATGACACTAAACAATCTGATGGTCAGGTTCCAGTAATGCTGGGGTCTTGGGGAATACGGAGTACCTCTTCATTTGCCATTGCTCCCAGGTCTATTCTTGCCCGGCGTGGTAGCACCTGATAGGGCCCTATCTATGGGTTAAATAGATCTAAACCGTTTGATAAAACTGAATAGCTTGAAATAGAAATGTTTTTGAAAATTAAACCGTACTTACATTTAAACAGCGTGCTTATGCTTAACTGAATTATTTGAAATAGAACTGTTTTTTGACATTGAAACTGTATTTACACTAAACTGAATTGTTTAACATAGAACTGTTTTGACACGTAACTGTGTGTAAACAATCTGTACTCATGCTTAACTGAATGACCTGAATTAGAACTGCTTGACTAAACTGAATAGCTCGAAATAGAAATGTTTTTCACAATTAAACTGTACTTACATTTAAATTACGTGCTTATGCTAAACTGAATTAATTGAAATTGAACTGTTTTTGACATTGAAACTGTTCTTACACTTATCTGAATTGTTATATATAACTGTTTGAATAGTTTGAAATAGAAATGTTTTTGACAAGTAAACTGTGTACTCATACGAAACTGAATTGTTTGAAATAGAACTGATCATTTACATAAAAATGGATTTAGCGTTAAATAACCTACAACGGTTGATATGCCATAAAAGCCAAAAAACCAAACAACCAATCGTATATCGAAATATGTACGTGTGTCCTTGCAGATGTTTATGTACTTGTGTATGTGTCTGGGTTATCGAGTGACTGTAAGAAAGAATATTGAATAAAAATAGACAGAAGAAAAACCTTTCACGTATATTCTTCACACACACACACACACACACACACACACACACACACACACACATATATATATATATATATAGAGAGAGAGAGGTAGAGTCTCGGATTGGCGTTTAAGTCAACCGGGTTTCGATCCCAGCTACGGGAAGCTAGTATGTCTCGCCACGCTGATGAGTTCAGATAGAACGAAACAGATCTGTCTGTGGATGACTATATATATAT
>CAUZXS010001079.1:160000-165000 GCA_963585895.1 Sepioteuthis lessoniana | reverse complement strand
TATGCTCAATAAATTAACAGAACTTCTTCAGATCAAACAAGAAATGGATTAAAATATTTTTTTTTTCAAATTTATTATTAGACTAAAAGAAAAAAAAACTCTTATTTCTCCTATCTAATAAAGCAAGTCAAAACCTTCAAGTAACAATAAGTATCAATTATTATGGCATGTAAAACAATATCCGGTTTCATCATACTTCAAATTTCACAGAGGCAAAATTTACCGTTAAAAAAATTCACGCCAAGAATTCAAACATTTATAAAAAAAAAAAAATTTTTTTCCAACGTATCTAATTTTAGTTCATCAATTTTCAATTTTGGTTTAACAACTTTTATCATTAAAATGAACTGAAAAATCTGAAACTAATATTAATTATTGTAAACCCATTTCAAATTAAAATAATAGGATAAAAATCCCAAATATAAATTCAAATTCTAATTCCTTTGCCAATTTAATAAATCATAGTTATTCATTTTCTGTTTATTTATTTATTCACTTATTTTTTAAAATAGTCTAAATTCATTTTTATGCCTTTATCTAGCAATTAAATCACATCGCTGATCCTGGTAGGATCAAAGTATAACATAATTTGTATCTTTTCTCCAGACTCAAATTACATTTACCATGAAAGCAGCTCAGAGTAGTAGATCTTTTCTATAATTTCCTTTGAATTTATCAAGTTTAACCCATATTTTTAAACTTCCAAAATGTTTGGATAAAGCTGTTTGATTTCTCAAACATTTGTGAGAGAACGGATGAATATGATTATTTCTTATTTATTATCTTATTTTCCATCAAACCGACGAAATTCCAACATAATTTCTTTTTTATCTTGGATGGATGGGAGTTACCATAATTAAGATTTTAGATTTTTTCGTTCATTTTAATGATAAAAATTGATATACTAAAACCGAAAAATTGACGTACTAGAATTAAATATTTCAGAATAATATTTTTTATAAATGTGTGAATTTTTGACATTGGCCCAGCGGTTAGAGTGTTCGCCAATGGCCCGAGTCATACCAAAGACTTTAAAAATGGAACTTGATACCACCTTGCTTAACACTCAGCATTATAAGGTACGGTTCAAGGGTAAAGTGGAGCAATCCTGGGAATGGAGTAGCGCCCTCCCCTACACCTTGGTGTAGTAGCTATCGAAAAGGGAGCCTTCGGGTCACCCTCGACTATGGTCGCTAACTTTACTTACTTTACTCTTATTATTGTAACAGTAAATTTTGCTCTGTTAAATTTGAAGTATGATGAAACGGGATATTGTTTTACATGCCTTATAATTTGATACTTATCATATTTACCCAACCCCTCCGCTCGGGCAGGATATGACACAAGTTCAATTTTAAGCGGAGTTTAACATGTTTGGATTCAGAGTTTTCCTTCTCCTAGACTAGTTGCCTCACCAAGACTGAAAAACTAGTCTGCCCTACTATTTACCCATTCTTGGAGGGAGAATAATTGGATTCATAACTTTCCCAAGGGTATTAGTGCTATGTGAAATGCAATCAGTCTCGTCCTGGATTTGAACTCGTGTGGCCGTGTCCATTTACTACGACGATAACCATTACACCACGGGCAATTTGATACTTATTGTTACTTGAAGGTTTTAAGCTTGCTTTAATACACAAGAGAAATAAGAGTTTTATTCTTTTAGTCTGGCAGTAAATTTGAAAAGAAATATTTTAATTCATTTCTTGTTTGATCTGAAGAAGTCCTGTTAATGTTTTAGAGCATTGATTTATATCAATACTTTTAACTGAATGGAATAAATTCATTATCTTTATGTGACCGATTGCTGGATTTTTATTAGAGGAAAAAAATATATATATATATATATGTGTGTGTGTGTGTGTGTGTGTATGTGTGTATCCATTAACATATATATATGCATATATAAATGTATATATATATATATATATATATATATATATATATATACATATATTTACATATATATACGAATATAATTACCTATATATATATATATATATATACTCATGCGACATATATATATTTGATTTATGTCAATGCTCTTAAAAGGATGGAAATAAATTTACTATCTTAATGTGACCGATTGCAGGATTTTTATAAGAGAATATATATATATATATATATATATATATATATATCCATTAACATATATATATGCATATATACATATATATACATATATATATATATATACCATTATTTACATATATACATTCGTATATATATATATATATATATATATCCATATATATATGTATGTATATACTCATGCTACATACTCAGTCGTGGTGCAGTGGTTTCTGTCGTAGTAAATGGACAATGCCAGCCGTGTTCAAACCCTCGACGGGGCTGTTTACATTTCACCATTAGGAAAAGTATGAATGCAACTCTGGGTAAATAGTGTGTTATACTGGGCTTTTTAACCATGGTATGGCAACCGGCTGAGTAGAAGGAATACTGTTATACTCCGCTAAAAAATTTGACCTTACATCATATCCTTCTCCTGTCAAGGTTTTGGGTAAACATACACGCACACAAACATTCACAAACATAAATATATATATATATATATATATATATATATATATATATATATATGCGTGCGTGTCTGTGCATGTGTATTATATATATATATAGGTATGTAAATACAAAAAACAGTTTATAAATATATCTATACGGTACATATATTATATATATATATATATATATATATATATATACATGTGTGTGTGTGTGTGTGTGTGTGTGTGTGTGTGTCTTAAGATGCTCCCACTCTCTCTCTGTGGTGTCTGGTGTGCGTCTGTATTTCTGAATATATATTCGAGGATCATTAAATAAGTTTCCCGACTCTCTTATGCCACTTTAAAAAAAGTTTCCAATCTCTTATTCCACTCAAAGACTGATGCTCGATTCATGCAAGATGGTCGAAAAGCAGTCTGAAGCATTCCATACGTTTTTGTGGCATTTTTTCCAAGTTTAAAACACTATTTTATTGCATATCTTTCTTCTAAAGTGTCCCCACGTCTAGATTGCATTTTTGAAATTCACCAACAGTGGCAATCAGGCTTTAGTAGGGTGTATTCCAATTCCTGCTGTAGCTGTTCATTTGAACCTGAAATTCTTTCTTTCATCCTCTCTCTCTTCCTCTCTCTCTCTCTTCTCTCCCTATCTCTCTCTCTTTACGTGCGCGTGTGTATGTATGTTTATTGTTTAGTAAAGCAGCCATGAGGAAATTGCGACCTGTGGTGCACTTGTGACCCTTGGGCCATAAGCGGCCAGCGGACCACTGTGCTTTCTAAAGGGCCCGTCGAAGACTTCATTTTTTGTTTTCCATTTTAAAGATTTTTTTCCCCAATTTTTGATGCAGATGCTTATGCTTATGCCCATATCTTCAGTATTGAGGTAACTTCAATGAAAAAAAATTACCTTAATTTTTTTTTCTGCATGATGATAAGTCATGTCTCTCGTAGCTTTCATTTCGAAAAGGTTTTCCATGCTCAGTGTCAAATTTTGATAGAGAGAGAGAGAGAGAGAGAGAGAGAGAGAGAGAGAGAGAGAGACGCACACACACACGCACACACACACACACACACACACATATATATATATATATATATACTCTTTAAGAAAAACAACAAAACCGGTCACATAGGATTATAAATTTATTCCATCCTGTTACGCATTTTTGAAATTTCCGAAAACACGAAAAAATTAACAGGACTTCTTCAGATCTTCTTTTTTTTTTTCTTTTTTTTATCTAAAAGATCTGAAGAAGTCTGTTAATTTTTTTTGTGTTTTTGGAAATTTCAAAAATGCGTAACAGGATGGAAATAAATTTATAATCCTTTGTGATTGGTTTCGTTGTTTTTTCTTAAAGAATTTATTGCTCTGTATTATTGGTACATTGAGCTCTTTACCAGGAAAATTTGAATATTCACTCATGAATAATTTCTTGTCTTGATGGAATTACTCCCAACTCCGTTTAACTGGACCAAAGAATACTATATATATATATATATATATATATATATATATATATATAGTATTCTTGTTCCAGTTAAACCGGAGTTGGGAGTAATTCCATCAGGACAAGAAATTATTCATGAATGATTGAAATAAATTTATAATCCACCCTCCCACTCTTCTATCCCCTCCCACTCTTATGTGTCTATTCTAGTTTTTTTATCAAAAAGATCTGAAGAAGTCCTGTTAATTTTTTTCGTGTTTTTGGAAACTTCAAAAATGCGTAACTAAATAAATTTATAATCCTATGTGACCGATTTCGTTGTTTTTTCTTAAAGTATATATATATATATATGTATATATATATATATATATATATATATATATATATATATATCTGTATGTGAATTTTGTTATACCCCAGCTAATAAATAGGGAACTAACAATACACATACATATATATATATATATTTACACTCTCATAGATTTATATGATTTTCATCGTATATTCTATGTAAAGAATAATCCACACCTACTCTCCTTGGACACTGACTGGATATTTTAAAAATTAAATATATATATATATATATATATACGGGGTGCATTCAATAAGTGTCCAGACATTTTTATTGCATATATATATATATGTGTGTGTGTGTGTGTGCATTCAATAAGTTTCCAGACTTATATTATATATATATATACGTGGTGCATACAATAAGTTTACAGACTTTTTTGTAAGGCATTTAAAACTGTCATAGACTCTTGAAAATTCAGTATGCTATTTCGAACTCGCTTACAATGCGGTCGCAGGCCAGCACTTCAACCACAACTCCAAAAAGACAACCCTGACTTATTCTTACTGCCATAAATTTCTAAATCCCTCACACTTAAGTCATTATTACTAGATAGTGGAAATTTACTAAGCTTTTTGCTTAGATGTGGCACAAGGCCATATGAAAGGGGCACCCAATGAGACTCGAACTCACTCGTGTAGGTTTGCTAGTCGAGCTTGCTAACCATTACACCACCAA
>CAUZXS010001079.1:150000-157500 GCA_963585895.1 Sepioteuthis lessoniana | reverse complement strand
CGTATGCGCATGTGTGTGTTTCTGAGCGTATGCGCATGTTTGTGTTTCTGAGCGTATAAGTAGGTGTGTTTGTTTGCGTATAAGTAAGTTTGTGGCGTTGAGGAGGCGTCTGTAGTGTAATGGTTATCATTGAAAGAAATGGGCATTGCGAAACAAGTTCAAATCCTGAACGAGACTATAAACATTTCACATAGTGCTAATCCTATTTACCCTATTTACCGACCCCTCCGATCGGGCAGGATATGACACAAGGTCAAATTTTTAAGCAGAGTTTAACAGGTTTGAATTCAGAATTTTCCTTCTTCCAGACAAGTAGCCTCGGCAAGGCTGAAGAACCCAGTCTGTCCTACAATTCACCCATAGCTGGAGGGAGAATAATTGGATTCATACCTTTCCCAAGGGTATTAGTGCTATGTGACATGCAATCAGTCTCGTCCAGGATTTGAACTTGTGTCGCCGTGTCCATTTCCTATTTTTTTTTTATATTTGAATATATCAAAATTAAAACATCGTGTTTTTTTTTCTTCTATGGCTCTATAATCTTAATAAGAATCGATCAAGAATATTTGAAAAGTTTAACTCACATTACACTTTGGAAAAGTGGCGAACAGATGTCGGTCTACTGCACACACACACACACACACACACACATATATAAATACACTCCACACATGTACACACACAGTATTCTTCTCTCTCTCTCTCACACACACACACACCTTTTTCACACATGCATCTATCTTATCTACTTTTAGATTTTATGCACCGGTGAGCTGGCCAATTTTAAATGCATATATATATATATATATATATATATATATTTAAAGTCTGTAAACTTATTGAATGCACCACACACACACACACACACACATATAAATACACTCCACACACGTACACACACAATATTCTCCCCTCTCTCTCTCTCTCTCAGTCTCTCACCTTTTTCACACATGCATCTATCTTATCAAACTTTTAGATTTTATCCACCGGTGAGCTGGCCAATTTTAAATGCATATACATATATATAGATATTGGCCAATTTTAAATATATATATATATATATATATATATATATATATATATATATATATATATATATATAAAGATATGTGTACGTGCGTGTGTGTAGGTGAGTATATGTGTCTGGGTGGAGAATAATTGGATTCATACCTTTCCCAAGGGTATTAGTGCTATGTGAAATGCAATCAGTCTCGTCCAGGATTTGAACACATGTCGCCATCACACCACGGGCACCTCCTATTTCAGATAGTGCTAATACCCTTCGTTATTCTCCCTCCAGCTATGGGTATATAGTAGGACAGACTAGGTTCTTCAGCCTTGGTATGGCAACTGGTCTAGGAGAAAGAAAACTCTGAATTCAAACCTATTCAACTCCGCTTAAAGTTTGAGCTTGTATCACTCGCTGATTGTGAGGAGTCAATAAACACACACACACACGCACACACATGTATATATATATATATATATATATATATATGTGTGTGTGTGTGTGTGTGTGTGTGTGTGTGTGTGTGTGTGTGTTTGTATGTATGTGTGTGCTGTAAGCGAATGGTTGATTGGTTGGTTGGTTGGATGTTTCATGGCATATCCACCTTTGTAAGTTATTTAAAGACAAATACATTTTCATGCAAATTGTCGCTTCTATTTAAAACAATTTAATTTAGCATGAGTACATAGTTTAACTGTCAAAAACATTTCTTGTTCAAGATATTCAGTTTATCTAAACAGTTCTAATTAAGCTAATTTAGTTTAGTACAGATTTTTATTCACAGTTACATGTCAAAACAGTTCTATATTAAACAATTCAGTCTACTGTGAGTATAGTTTCGTTGTCAAAAACAGTTCCATTTCAAACAATTCAGCTTAGCATAAGCGTGGAGTTTAAATGTAATTAGAGTTTAATTGTCAAAAATATTTCTATTTCAAGCTATTCAGTTAAGTAAAACAGTTCTAATTCAAGGAATTCAGTTTAGCATAAGTATGCAATTAGTTCTATTTAACCAATAGATAGGGCCCTATCAGGTGCTACCATTTCGGGCCAGAGTGGACCTGGGAGCAATGGCAATAAAGGGGTGCATTTCCCAGAGCTCCAGCATCACTGGAACTTCACCATCAGATTGTTTAGTTACATAACCAGAACACTCATGGACGGGGTCTTACCTCTATGCAGAGGTGCAGTCGGTGTTTCTACAGTCCCAGCCGATTGCTCAAGAATAATTCGTTGGTAACTTAATTTGTTTGTACACAGTTAAATGATCTCATGTGTTCCTATCTAAAACGAATAATTCTCTTAAATATTAATCATCATCTCCTCGTATCTAAATTTATTCAAATCTTCGGAGTTGCTTGTAGTGTAATTGTTATCGTCGTCAGAAATGGACACGGTGATTCGAGTTCAAATCATAGACGAGGCAGATTGTATTTCATATTGCATGAATACCTCAGGAGTAAATAAACACACACACACGCACACACACACACATATATATATATATATATATGTGTGTGTGTGTGTGTGTGTGTTTGTATGTATGTGTGTGCTGTAAGCGAATGGTTGATTGGTTGGTTGGATGGTTTCATGGCATATCCACCTTTGTAAGTTATTTAAAGACAAATACATTTTCATGCAAATTGTCGCTTCTATTTAAAACAATTTAATTTAGCCTGAGTACATAGTTTAACTGTTATCGTCGTAGGAAATGGATACAGCGACTCGAGTTCAAATCCTGGACAAGACTGATTGCATTTTCACATAGCACTAATACACTTGGGAAAGGTATGAATCCAATTATTCTCCCTCTAGCTATGGGTAAATAATAGGGCAGACTAGTTTCTTCAGCCTTGGTGAGGCAACTAGTCTAGGAGAAGGAAAACTCTGAATTCAAACCTGTTAAGCTCCGCCTAAAAATTAACCTTGTGTCATATCCTGCCCAAGCGGAGTGGTTGGTAAATATGATAACACGAATACATCGGGAAACGTACAGATCTAATTAATCTCCATCAAGCTATGAATAAATAGTTGGACAGACTGAGTTCTTCAGCCTTGGTTAGCCAGTCAGTGTAGGAGAAGGAAAACACTGAATTCCAACCTCTTAAACTGCGCTTAAAAAATGACCTTGCGTGGCATCTTACCTGTGCGAAGTGATTGGTAAATTCATATATTGTTTTAAGTATTCATCTCGAACACTCACTATTCTATTTAATATTAATCATTTGCTTCCACACAGTTAAATGGTTTCAAGTACCCTGATAAAAATAATCCTAAGTAAATGCTGGGGCAGTTCTATTTGGTCCAAAGATAGGACCCTAACGGATACTACAACTCCAGATTAAAGTGGACCGGAGTAATGAACAGGTAATCCACATTGTTTAAATCTTAGGACTGTAGCTTCCCTATCAGATGCAGTTTAATTTCATATTTAACACTATATATATATATATATATATATATATATATATATATATATATATATATTTCATACCTAAGACTATATATATATATATATATTTCATACCTAAGACTATATATATATATATAGATATATTTTATAACAAAGACTATATATATATGTGTGAATGTATGTATATATGTGTGTGTTTCAGTGTATGTGCGTGTGCACATGTATGTGCATGTATATGTGTGTGCTTGTATGTGTGTATGTATGAGGTGCATATGATAAGTTTCCAGAGTTTTTTCGTCTGGGCACTTTTATTGATAGTACACACATGAAACTCTAGTCCCCTTCGATGTAATCTTCCCAAGCTGCAATGCACTTGTTGTACCGTTCCAATAACTTCTGGAAAACCCTATGGAAGTCCTTTTGTGTGAGCGTGTCAATGACCTTTGTCACAGCCTCTTTCATCTTCTCAATTGTCGCATAACGACAGCCTCTGAGCTTAGTGAATAACCCAAAGTCACAGGGAGAAAGGTCTCGACTATAGGGACGGTGAGGAACTGTGTTGATGCCCATCTTGATCAAATAGTCTGTGACAAGGATGGAGTTGTGGACTGGTGCACTGTCCTAGTGGAAATGCCACTGACCAGATTTGAAGAGTGTTGGCCTCTTCTCTAGGAATCTCTTCCTGAACTCCCTTAAAACCTTAGCATAGTAACCCTAATTTAAACGTTTGGCTAATCAACTCTGGTGTATTGACTTCCTTACTCCTCCCACACCTCTCATCATCCCTCACAGACTCCTTGCCTTCCTTGAATCTCTTATGCCACTCAAAAACTGATGCTCGATTCATGCAAGATGTCTCCAAAAGCAGTCTGAAGCATTCCATACGTGTCTGTGGCATTTTTTCCAACTTTAAAACAGAATTTTATTGCATATCGTTCTTCTAAAGTGTCAGATCGCATTTTTGAAATTCACCACCAGTAACAATCGGGCTTCTGTGGGATGTATTCCAAGTCCTACTGTAGCTGTTCATTTGAAGCTGAAATCATAAAAATTGGTCAGTCTGATAAGATGTATAGCAACAAGATACTGAATTTTCAAGAGTCTATGACAATTTAAATCCCCATACGAAAAAATCTGAGACTTATCGTATGCTCCTCATATGTCTGAGTGTGTGTATAGGTGTGTACTTGTGTGTGTATTTGAGTATATGGGTGTGTATGTGTGAGTGTGTCTGTGTGTGGAGAAGTTTTGGTGTGGAGAATGCGTCTGTACTGTAATGGTTATCATTGTACAAAATGAGGTAAGTGAAACAAGTTAAAATCTTGAACGAGTACATTTCATAGAGGGTTAACACCCTTCGCTATTCTCCCTCCAGCGATGGGTAAAATAGTTGGGCAGCCTCTTTAGCCTTGATTTGGCAGCTTGTCTAGGAGAAGGAAAAAATCTCTGAATTCAAACCCGTTTAACCCCGCTTAAAGTTTGAGCTCGTATCACGTGCTGATTGTGCGAAATCAATAAACACACACACACACACACACACACACACACAAACTACCTCTGTTGAACAATAATATGCCGCAAGAAGGATAAAAGTCCGTTTAAATGAGACAAGCTAACTAAACGGCTGGAGAAGAAACTAGACGGCAATTACACAAGAATGCTGAGAGCAATATTGAACAAGTCCTGGCGGCAACACCCCACAAGACACGAACTATACGGCCACTTGCCTCCCATCACGAAAACTATCCAAGTTAGACGAGCCAGACACGCAGGACACTGCTGGAGAAGCATGGACGTGCTGATAAGTGATGTACTCCTATGGACCCCCACATATGGCCAAGCAAAAGGAGGGCGACCAGCTCGAACTTACATACAGCAACTATGTGAGGACACAGAGGCGATGAATAATAGGGAGAAGTGGCGAGAGAGGGTCAGGGATATCCGTGCTGGCGGCACGACATGATGATGATGAAATGAGACAAATGTTAGTAGTAAGCATAACGATAACATCCAGCCCAGTTGGCTGTGGCTGTAGAATGCGCCGACTGCATCTCTGCAGACTGGTAAGACCCCCCACCTCCACCCCGTCAAAGATTATCCTGGATATGACACTAAACAATCTGCTGACAAGGATCCAGTCTTGGAACTATTGGGGAATTTTTGATTAACTCTTCATTGCCATTGCTCATCAGTCCACTCTGACCCAGAGTGGTAGCACCTGATAGGGTCCTTTATATGGGCCAAATAGAACCGTTTGATATCTAAACTGTGTGCAAACAAATGATTTATGCTAAATTGAACTGTTAGAAATAGAACTGTTTGACCATTTAACTGTGTGTAAACAAATGACTGATGATTAATTGAATTGTTAGCGATACATAGCAATACTTGGAATCATTTAACTGTGTCTAAACAAATAAGTAAGTAAAGTTGGTGACCGTAGTCGAGGGCAACCAGAAGGCTCCCTTTTCAATAGCTACTACACGGAGGTGTAGGGAAAGGGTGCTACTCTTTTCCCTGAATTGCTCCACTTTACCCTTGATACGAACCTTATATTGCTGAGTGTTAAGCAAGGATGTATCAAGTACGATTTTTAAAATCTTAGGTATGACGCGACCTGGGATTGAACCCAGGACCGTTGGCGAACACTAGCCAACGAGCCGGCTCACTCCAAACAAATAAGTAATTTTAAATACTTGAAATATTGGTATTGAAGAGCAATATTGAAACCGTTTGACTGTGTAATATTACGGACGGGCACCGTCATTGAATTACAGCGGTCTCAAAGTTGGAGAACCTGCAAGCACATCAGCTGTCATCAGTCATGGGTCTGATGATCAAAAATGTCACGAACCTCGCTCGAGCTGGCAGAGTGACCTGTAGAGATCAAGCGTGATTTTAATATAATCATGCGTGAACTTTCACGTGCTGCACTACTGTTTCACTTGTAATCATCGAACCTTCGGGAACCTTCGAATTGATCCATCAAATCGCTATATAAGGAAACCAAGTAGCGAGATTTTAGCAGTTGAAGACAGGTTTCCAAACCGGTTCAACAGAAGTCCACGACGCCCCGATCCATTTCATACCCAGCCTGTCAGCAATTCAACTGATATGAAAGTATCAACAGGCCAACGATAACAATGCCGCCGTCATCGCCAAGAAGAGGAGGGTGAACCTTTTCTACGTACGCTAGCTGAAGTGCACGGGGGGAAAGGAGACGTTTGATAGCGACAAAAGAAAAAAGAAGAGAGAAGTCGAGGAAGAACGGTATTGATCAAACTACAGTCCACTGTAGTCCCCAAGAATAAAAGTGACTACTATTTTCTTCCTTGAAATTCAAGTTTTGACTGTTTTTTTTCTACTAGTTCCTTTCTTCCAGACACAACGTTTTTTGGTCCTATGCTACAACTCTGCAAACGACTAAATAATGTTGAATTGCATAATTAGTATTAAATAGCAATACTTGTAACCACTTCACTGTCATGGCATGAAATAACCTACAAGTGTAGATATGCCATAAAACCTAGCCAACCAAACGATATATTTATTAATCGACGCAGTTCTTGAAAGATCGCTCAACGACAATGCAACATTTACCCACACGTCAAAATGTGCTAAGTCTGGGTTAAAAAAAAAAGGAAAAAGAAAGGCAGCATAGATCCTATGCTAAATTTAATTTTACTTCAAAAACAATGAACGAGGGTGGACTGAAGAGTTCACAGGCTTAAAATTCCTATGTTGACATCATATCTGCGATTGATTTTTTTTATCAGTGAGATCAAAGCAATGCAAAACCGATCGAAGAACAGTGGGGATCGCAAAAGTGTCCGTGTTGAACAATAATCCTTATTTGGTCAACGTTCTATGAGAGTATCTTGGTTAATTTGAGAAGTTTTTAGCATACTCTAGAATGGTATTTTTTTTAGTTTTATTGTCATAATTTTCAAAATTTATTCCGCATTTATAGTTCTCCGGCAAGGTCCAGGTATCGATTCCTTTTTTTTTTTCTCTGTGATCAACTGAAACGGCAAAATCTGCTCGATGCTGGCTCTTTGTTCCCAATAAAGTAAAAAAT
>CAUZXS010001079.1:135000-145000 GCA_963585895.1 Sepioteuthis lessoniana | reverse complement strand
TGTTTTGGGGAATGTTCGGGATATTTGGCTCATAATTCCTCAATTTCAAATAATATCATTTTTATTATTTTCGAAAGTTTCTGAGCACCACCCGGACGATTGTCAGAGATGAGGGTATTGAAAACGGGAAATATCGATGATTACATGGCCCAACATTCATAATCATATCTCTTCGCTGAAAACTAATTCTAAAAACCCGCCCTATTTGCAGAGCCGAGAATCCTCTGACTGTCCCCCACCCCCGTAGGGATGTAAGATTCCTCCACCCAACTAGGTGTCCTGGTCGTGACACTAAACAGCATCTGATGTTGAGTATCCAGTTGTGGAAAGTGTGGCATTCACCTCCAAAGCAATTACTCCCAGGCATTAAATGACCTACAATGGTTGATATGCCATAAAGCCCACCCCAACGCACCCTCTACACATCTAGGTATATGGTTGGGTAGAAGTTGTGTTGGGATGGGCTTTATGGCATAACAACCATTGTAGGTTCTTTAATGCCTAATCCTCTTTCTACATGTATATCAAATATATATGATTTGGTTTGGTTGGGTTTTATGGCATATCAGCCATTGTAGGTTCTTTAATGCTAAATCCTCTTCATACATGTATATTTAATGTCAAAAAATTAGTGAAAAAGAGGACGAACCGAATCACAGACAACGGATTCAAATTCCGTCTTTATTTTAAAAAGACTTCATCAGATTGTGGTTTTTCTTCTAAGGCTCGGCATAGGAGGAAACCCACATTCTGATGAAGTCTTTTTGAAATAAAGACGAAATATTATTTTTGAATCCGTTGTCAGAGTTTCGGTTTATCCATTTTTCCACTTTTTTTTCACATCCTGTCGGATTTACCAAATCTACCATCTCTCTCTCTCTATATATATATATATATATATATGATTCGTAAATATATTTTATTGATAACATTTTTAAAGGAGTCTGAGATCATTTTTTATTTACACACAATTAAGTTGTTTTACGCATTTCTGTCAAACACGAATAATTCTATTTACGATTAATCATTTGTTTGCACATATTAAAATGGATATAATATATGATTTGTAAGTGTATATGTAGCACTATGGGGGTAGGCTGCCAAAGCAGACGATTCAATTCTCTGTTTTGGCGCGAAACCAGACAAAGGATTCTTGGACATGAAATCTCGCCGTACCCGGAAGTGGTACGGGGAGGCGAATGAGAGTTGACGACGCGACCCAGTAGACAGAGTTGGTAGTTGGTGGATAGGAGACCAAGAGAGACAGTTGGTGGCTGGAGAGCAGAGAGGCAAGCAGCAGAAGAGAAGTTGGCGTGGATCCACGGAGGGGCAGTCAACACCGGACACCGAGCAGAGAGGCGAGGAGACAAGATAGGGTCCAGTGAAGAAGAGTCTCAAGATGTCTGATTCCAGTAGCATTGTGGAATTTTCGCTAGTAACCCACGCTAGCGTTAGTCCATATCATCTGCTATCAGGAATGCACATGCATGTAGTGTTGCATACCTCCCTCTGCTCTTGGTAACCCCAAGTTTGTTCGTGTTTGTTCGTTTATCCTTCTATTGTCTCCTGTCTCCCTCGATCGTATTCTTGTGTAGGTAAAGAAATGTGCGTTGCCCCCTCGAACCACTAGTTGATCACCGGCCGGCTAAGAAGTGAAATGGTTAGAAGACAGAGATAATGTGGGGGGGGGTGAGGGGGTAACGTTTCACATATAATCTATAAGTGATTCTTTTAAAATTTGAGTTACGACTAACTTGTTTGCACACTATTAGTGCGATTGTTTCTATGTAACACTATGTAGGTGGTCCGCCAAGCAGACGATCCCTTTGTCTGTTTTGCCGCGAAACCAAACAAAGGTCTGAGCCCGCGATCTCGACGTGACCGGAAGTGGGTAAGTGAACGCGAGAGGAATTGGACAAAGGGACCGAGAAGAAGGCAGTTGGCGAAGGGTGACGCGAGTGGCCAGTCGACACCGGACAGTAGAGAGACCAGTTGGCATGAGATAGGGTCCAGAGCAGTGAGGGAAGACCGGTCAAGATGGGTTGGCATTCCTAGTAGCTTTGTAGAAATCTCGCTAGAAATCCACGCTAGCGTTAGTCTACATATACACAAGGGAATGCAATGTTACATAACTCCTCCTCTTGCACCTTAAGTTAACTCAAGCATATTGTTCGTTTGTTCTTTGTTCTTTCCTCCCACTCCCTAGATTGTATTTCTTGTAGCTATGAAGAAATGTGCAATGCCCCTATCGGAACCACTAGTTGATCACCGGCCAAGATCAAAATGGTTAAGAAGTTGATGTGTCGTGGGGCCGAGGGGGTATTGGCTAATCTACACATTTAAATGGTTTCACTTATTACTATCCAGCACTTATAATTCTATTTAATAGTAATCATTTGTTTGCAGACAATGAAGTGGTTACAAGTATTGCTATTTCACACTAATTATTCTATTCAATATGGAAGTAAATAATGGGTTATAATCCGACAATATGTAAAGGTTTGGTTTGGTGGGTTTTATGGCATATCAACCTTGGTAGGTTATTTAACGACAAATCCATTTTTATGTAAATAATCGGTTCTATTTAAAACAATTCATTTTAGCATGAGTACAGAGTTTAATTCTCAAAAACATTTCTATTTCAAACGATTCAGTTTATTCAAACAGTTATATATAACAATTCATTTTAGGGTAAATACAGTTTCAATGTCAAAAAACAGTTTTATTTCAAATAATTCAGTTTAGCATAAGTATGCAGTTTAAATGTAAGTAAGGTTTAATTGTCTAAAACATTTCTTTTTCAAGCTATTCAGTTTAGCATAAGTATGCCGTTAGTTCTATTTCACCCATAGATAGGGCCCTATCAGGTGGTACCACTCCGGGCCATAGTGGACCTGGGAGCAATGGCAATGAATGGGTGCTCCGTATTCCCCAAAGTCCCAGACTGTTTAGTGTCATAAACAGGACACTCATTTAGGGGGAGGGTCTTACCCCTCTGCTGAGATGCTGTCGGCGTATTCTACAGCCCCAGCCGACTGGGCAAGAGTCATTTCTATGCCCTGATAAACAAGAGATACCTGAGGAAGGCCGACGAATACAGCGATCGAAACGTTGTGTTACAACAAACAACAATAAAGATGTGGACAACAGTTCAAAATATTACTCACAAACCAAGTCCTATTTCTAGCAATTTGATTTAACATGTCATTTGTTTGCACACAGTTAAATAATTCCAAGTAATGTTATGTAACATTTAACAATTCAGTCATTTGTTTGTATACAGTTAAATGGCCAAACAGTTCTATTTTTAGCAATTTAGTTTAACATGGCATTTGTTTGCACACAGTTAAAGGGTTCCTAGTAATGCTATGTAACCCTAACAATTCAGACATCTATTTGCATACAGTTAAATGGCCAAACAGTTCTATTTCTAGCAATTTAGTTTAACATGTCCTTTGTTTGCACACAGTTAAAGGGTTCCTAGTAATGCTATGTAACCCTAACAATTCAGACATCTATTTGCATACAGTTAAATGGCCAAACAGTTCTATTTCTAGCAATTTAGTTTAATATGTCATTTGTTTTCACACAGTTAAAGGGTTCCTAGTAATGCTATGTAACCCTAACAATTCAGACATCTATTTGCATACAGTTAAATGACCAAACAGTTCTATTTCTAGCAATTTAATTTAACATATCATTTGTTTGCACACAGTTAAATGGTTCCAAGTAATGCTATATAACACTAACAATTCAGTCATTTGTTTGTATACAGTTAAATGGCCAAACAGTTCTATTTCTAGCAATTTAATCTAATATGTCATTTGTTTTCATACAGTTTATATTTTAAACAATTCTATTTGATCCATTGATAGGACCCGATCAGGTACTACTCTCTGGGCCAGAGGGGACTGACGGGCTGTGGCAATAAAGGGGTACTCCGTATTACCCAGAGCTCTAGTAGTAGAGCCTTATCGTCAGATTGATTATTGGTATATCCAGGACAATCGTTTGGGGGGTCGTACTCCTCTGCAGAGATGCAGTCGGTGTATTCTACAGCCCCAGCCGACGGGGCCAACAGTTCCGTGGACTCCATTATCTTCGCCTGCAAAGGGGTCAATAATACTACAACTGTTCTTCTTTAGAAATAAGTAACCCCCAAATTTGATATGCCATTAAACTCTCCAATGGCCTGGGAGACCTGGGTTCAATCCCAGGTCGAGTCATACCAAAAGACTTTTAAAATGGTACTTGATACCTCCTTGCTTAACACTCAGCATTATAAGGTAGGGATCAAGGGTAAAGTGGAGAAATCTAGGGAAAGGAGTAGCGCCCTCCCCTACACCTTGGTGTAGTTGCTTTCGAAAAGGGAGCCTTCGGGTCACCCTCGACTAAAGGGAGACAACTTTACTTGCTTCTATTTACGAACTTGAAACCAAATAACTGTATTCAAGAAAGTAACTATTATTAAACAAATACCATATAATTATTAGAGTTAGATTCGTATACTTGAAATTATACAACAGTGCGCAAATTATTTGTATTATGTAGGAATACTTGATATCATATAATTGTGTTTTAAGAAACAGTTACACAAAAATTGGTAATATAGATATAAAGCATTCTTTTTAAATATTGATGTCACGTTCATATTTCATTATCCTTAGAATACACTGTATTCTCTGTAGAGAGGAAAGATACCCTCAAAAAAGTTGTCCCTAGTATAACACTAAACTGCATCTGATGGTGAGGCTCCAATTCTAGAAATCCGAGAGTGTGGAGTACCTCTTCATAGCCATTGCTCCCAGGTCCACTCTTATCTGGAGTACTTCTATTGCAAGAGTGTCTTCTATGAGTCAAATAGTTCTGTTTAGAAATGATTCATATTTTATAGAAATATTTGATGCCATATAGCTGTAAATTATTTGTGTTAGATAGGAATACTTGATACTGTATAACTGAAAATTATTTGTATTTGATTCACTTGAATCTATAGATTTTTACTAAGGATTTTTATTATCATTATTTAATCATTAGAGTTTTTCACATCAGTTTTAGCTGATGGTCTTTCACTGGAGTTTGAGTGACAGCAAGTCTCCTTAAATCTCCAGGACTCTTCTCAGTATTCTAGCCGTTCTCAATAATACCGTTGTTTGGTTGGTCTCCAATCGGCCGCCAACTTCCATGTCCTCCAGTCCCTTTAATAATCCTTAAGTTATTGTTCCAAATGCACCAATTACAATTGGTATAATTGTCACCTTCATGTTCCATAGTTTCTTTCAATTCTCTAACAAGGTCGAGGTATTTATTTTCCTTCTTATTTGAAAATGTAACCAAAGAAAGGATTATGATTAAATAGAAATAATTACTCGAAAATATATAATTATTTGTATTACAGAGGAATACTTGTAACCATACTATTGTGTGAATTTATTTGTATTAGATAGGAATCATCATCATCATCATCATCATCTCCCGCTATCAACACGGATATTTCTGACCCTCTGTAGTCACCCCATCTCATCGTCCATTGCTTTTGGCAGGTCCTCAGGGCTACCTCTAATGTCGGCATGGAGCTGCTAAATGTAGGTTAGAGCAGTACGTCCTGCGTTTGCTCGTCCATGTGAAGGGGTCCACAGGATTACGTCACTTATGAGCTCGTCCCTACTTCTCCAGCAGTGTCCCGAATGTCTGGCTCGTCTAATTTTGATAGTTTTCGTGACGGGTGGTTGATGGCCGTACAGCTGCTGTTTTGTGGGGTATTCAATATTGCTCGCAGCATTCTCGTGTAATTGCCATCAAACAAAAGAAAGAAGCAGAAGGTACCTCGCCAAAACAATTACCGACGCTGACTATGCCAATGATATAGCGCTTTTGGCAAATGCACCCGCGAAAGCCGAAACACTGCTACGTAGTCTGGAACGAGCCGCTGCAAGCATCGGCCTCCATGTCAATCCACACAAGGCGGAATATATGTGCTTCATTCAAACAGGTGATATCTCCACACTAAACGGTAGCGCTCTGAAACTAGTCGACAAATTCACCTACCTAGGGAGCAGTGTCTCATCAGCCGAGACAGACATCGACACGCGACTAGCAAAGGCATGGATAGCTACAGATAGTCTATCGGTCGTATGGAAGTCAGACCTGACCGATAAAATGAAGCGCAGTTTCTTCCAAGCAGCGGTCGTATCGATACTGCTTTATGGATGCACCACATGGACACTAACAAAACGGATGGAGAAAAAACTTGAGATAGGAATACTTGATATCATCTAACTGTATGTATAAAAATAATCTTCATGAAACCATCACATGAAAAATGTAATTATAAATTGACAATGAAGGTGGTCGGGGTGTAATCGTTGTGGTTGTATGAAATGGACACAGTGACCCGAGTTCGCATTCTGGACCAAGCTGTTTACATTTCACATATGACTAATACCCTTGGGAAAGATATGAATTCAATTATTCTCCCTCCAGTTATGGATAAAATAGTAGGGCAGACTGACCCTTTTAGTCTTGGTATGGCAACCGCTTTAGGAGATAGAAAACTATAATTTCAAACCTGTTAAACTCCGCTTGAAAATTGACCTGGTGTCGTGACCAGCTAGTGCGGAAGGGTTGGTAAATACATACAATGAAAGCAATTTCTTAACCTCTGGGTATAAAATAACCCTAGACGTGTTAACTTGCCGTTAAAATCAACGCAGTTTTAAAACCTTTTGAAGGTACTCAGAGATGTCAAAAATGTTTTAAAATCCAATTTATTGACGAACATATTCAGACACCAAACGTTGCGCATGGTCAATTTTAAAATTCACTGATTGTGAACATGCTAAATATACTGACGTCGTCATAGACGCAGAAGTCTCTGGAGGAAATCGGAGAAGATTTGCTCTGTCAAATCTACGGGAATTTGTTACCCAACGATCGATCGTACAATAACGACCCATCAGTCACCGACCAAGCCAAAGTCTTCTTTCTCCTCAGCTTCTCAATCATCCTCCGACCCGCCTTTTATACTCCCCGCCTGTCCTCCTGCTACCCGATCACTACGACTAACACAACCATTCTCCAAATGTCTATCCCCTCAAAATCCACGCCCCACCGTTCCTGTCTCCGGACAAAATAAATGGACATAGACCAGAGTAATGCGATACTGTAACCAGAAACCGCTCTTAACGTCTACACCTGCTTTTGGCGCGCCCATCACGTGACCTAAATATTGGCGGGAAAATGGCGGAAATCAGCGAGAACAGAAAAGAGGGTCGACGCGTGAGACGTTTCGATAACAGATGCTATGAAAAGTGACCGTACACCCAAAAGAGGATTGTGGTCAAAATATTCGGGGTGGGGGCGACCAGAAAAATAGGGCAAGTTTATGGTGTAATGGTTATCGTCATAGAAAATTGACTCGGCCACCCGATTTCAAATCCAGGACGTGTCTGATTGCATTTCGCATAGTTCTTTAATCCTTTAGAAAAACAGGAATTCAATCATTCTTCCTCTAAATATAAACATCTAGACAGGCAAACTTGGTCTTTAGCGTTGCTATAGTAACCTGTCTAGGAGAAGGAAAACTCTGAATTCAAACCTTTTAAATTCTGCTTAAAAACTGACCTTGTGCCACCTCCTACTCTAAAGTATAGGTTGGGTCAACACTTGTACTGAGCAAGCTCAAAAGTCGCAGTTAATTCAATCTTATTCGGTCTGAATTTGTGACTTGTTTTGTTTACTGACCTCTGACAATACCTACTTTCAATACTTTTCTGTAGTACAAATAAGTTGCAATTTAACGTGGCAGATGGGTTGGTTAAATATACGATGATTATTAGTAAGTTTCCAGACTTTTTCCGTATGGGCACTTTTATTGATCGTTCACACATGAAACTCTAGTCCCTTTGAAGTAATCTCTTCCGGCTACAATGCACTTGTTGTACCGTTCCAACAACTTCTGGAAGGCCCCATGGAAGTCCTCTTGTGTGAGCGTGTCAATGACCTTCGTCACAGCCTCTTTCATCTCCTCAATTGTCTCAGAACGACAGCCTCTGAGCTTAGGCAATAACCAAAAGTCACAGGGAGTAACGTCTGGACTATAGGGAGGGCGTGGAACTGTCTTGACGCCCATCTTGGTCAATAGTCAGTGATAAGGATGGTCAATCAACTCTGGTGTATTGACATCCTTACTCCTCCCACACCTCTCATCATCCCTCACAAACTCCCTGCCTACCTTGAATGCCATCGCTTCAGGGTTCACTCTGGCCGGAGTGCTAAGATCTGATAGAGTCCTATCTATCGGTCAAATAAAGCTAAACTCTCTCCTTATGCAAAACTGAATTGTTTGAAATAGAACTGTTTTTGACATTGAAACTGTACTTACGCTAAACTGAATTGTTGGAAATAGAACTGATTTGACGTTTAACGGAGTGTAAATAAAAAAAACTCTACTTTTACTTAACTGAATAGTTTGAAATAGAACTGTTCCTATGTTTCAACATGGATTGAGTATTAATAACCAACAATGGTTGATGTGCCATATAACCAAATCAAACCAATGTGTGTAAACAAAAATCTGTACTTGTGTTAACTTGTTTAAAAGAATAATCTTTTTACCTATGTGTACTTATATCAAACTGAATTGTTTGAAATAGAACTGTTCATTAGTATGAAAATGGATTTGACATGAAATATAATACAACGGCTGATTAAACTCCGCTTAAAAAATTGACCTTGTGCCATATCCTGCCCGAGCGGAGGGGTTGGGTAAATATGATATAATTATGATATGCATAAAACCAAGCTAAACCAAGCTTTTGAAGCACTAGCTATGTAAGTACTACTGTATGGTTCCAGCATCTGAACTCTAACGAAACTCTGGGCTGGTTGGTTGGTTGGGTTTTGTGGCATATCAACCTTTATAGATTATTTAACGCTAAATCCATTTTTAAGCATATACTCAGTTCTATTTCACATAATTCAGGTTAGCATTAGTACACAGTTTAATTGTCAAAAACATTTCTATTTCAAGCTATTCAATTTATTCAAACATTTCTAATTCATCTAATTCAGTTTAGTAAAAGTACAGGTTGTTTACACAGAGTTAAATGTCAAAACATTTCTATATCAAACAATTCAGTTTAAGTAAGTTAGTACAGTTTCAATGTTAAAAACAGTTCCATTTCAAACAATTCAGTTTAGCATACGCACGCAGTTTAAATGTAAGTGCACAGTCTAGCATAAGTGTGCAGTTAGTTCTATTCAAGGCATAGATACGGCCTTATCAGGTGCTACCATTACGGACCAGAGTGGACCTGGGAGCAATGGCAATGAAGAGGTGCTCCGCATTTCCTAAAGCTCCAGAATCACTGGAACCTCACCATCAGATTGTTCAGTGTCATATCCAGGATATTCATTGGAAGCGGGGTCTTACCCCTCTGCAGAGGAGCAGTCGGTGTATTCTACCGCCCCAGCCAACTGAGCAACGAAAATCATGGAGAAAAACTATATGTGAACTATAGAAGAATGCTATATGTTGTTTTGAACAGATTTTTGAACATGGCTGCAGCCAACAAAACCGCAGCTGCCCAGTCACAGACTATCCAAGTAAGATGAACAAGACAGAGAAAATAAAAGAAACTCGTAAGTGACGTTCTACTATGGGCACCTACACGAGGAAACATCAGTGGTGATCACCATGCAAATATGTATACAAGTCAGTTCTATGCGGACGCTGAATGTGGTTTAGATGACTGGACAGAGGTGAAGAATGATAGGGACGGATAGTGCGAGAAACAAGGACACTCGGTCCTCAAAATGATTTGATGATTGCATCCTACAAATGGAAACACCAGTGGTGATCAACCTGCAAAGATGCATACATATCATCTCTATTCGGACACTGAATGTTGTTTAGATGACTTGACAGAAGTGAATAATGATAGGGACGGACGGTGCGAGAAACAATCGACTCTGTACCCTCAAAATGACGATGATTATA